>KV751342.1:1537150-1571466 GCA_001698575.1 Mola mola
CAACAAAATTAGTGTCCTACAATATTAAGAAGCAAGGTCCTTAAGAAATACAGGTAGCCTGGTAGTCATGATGCATGGGTGGTGATGGATTACGTAGGCCACATTACATTACAATGGCTGTGGATTGCATGTTGCAATGGATCACCTGCCCAAATCACAATGGTCAAATTACATTACAAATTTTATATCATTCAGATGCTAGCAAATTGGAAAATAAGGAGAACATGAATAACTCCATGCTGCTTTAGATCCATGGGGATATTCATGGCTCCAAGGAACCTTAATAGGGCAGAAAAGGTGCTCAATGAGCCAACATCAAGGCCCCTCACAGTGAAGGCAGCATTATCAAGAGGATGCAAGTGAGTATAAGTTGATACAAACACAGGATGTTAGGATAGATAACACCATGTTCCACACTTGTCTCTGCGAATTTGATGGAAAATGGCTCAGACCTAGCATGACGCTGCTGATCTGTGTCTTTTTTTTTAAGTAACACATCTATGTATGAAGAAAATTCACCCTCCAGCAGAGAAAACAGCACTGCCTGAGAGGAATAATTCCTCTGCCAACAGCAACACATTTTGGATGACTAAAAAATGTTGTAAAATCTTGTGGAACCTAAAGAGACTAATAATAGTAATGCTAAGTAGGCTGGATACTGAGGTATAATCAATTGAAGAAGATTTTTTGTATTTTACATAATTTAGGTATGATACATGTTTCAGGAATGTACAACTATTTCCTGTACGCAATATTTTTCCAACCAATGTTGTCATGGTAACATTGAAATCCCGAAGTGAAAGCGATATGGCAGTGTTAAAGTCATTCAGAGGTGGGAAAGACATAGACATGTATTCATTTATAGATAAAGTGCTGCTCTGTGTTATTCTTCCATGTGCTCCTTCCAGTAATTTTGCTGCTGATAGTCATTGTATTGTACCCTTTTATATGAGAATATTAAAGTGCTGATAAAAAATGTGACCATAAAAATGTCAGGAAGTTGTCAGGGCATTTTTAGCCCGGAATAACGTCTGCAGGTACATAGATCGCACACAGCTGCCTGACAGCTTCCGTCGATATCATAAACCAGTCTGTGTGAAGCCAAAGAGACAAAAGCAAAGGCAAAGTTTTGATGCCCCTGAACATTCCGTTTATTTTTCACTCCAATAACTGGATGTGACTTAGATGAATAAAATACATTTTTATTGTGTCAGATCATCCTGCAACTATAATATTTGAGCTTTACTGTTTAAAATAATGTATCTGCTACACTATAAGGCTGTTTATACATTCATTACTGAAAGTAGAAATGTTCTCTGTGCTCAGAGAACAGGATTTGGATTTGTGACAACTAATTTGGAAAACAGTCCTGGCTCACTAAACAGCATACAAAGGTGTGATCAAGAAACTGATGAGGAGAGTAGGAAAACTATTTTATCCAGCAGTTAAACTTGTGAAATATTAGCATATTTATACATTCTAGAATTTTTCATGACATAGAAGGAAGAGGTGCTATTTTAATCTTTGTACCGTGTTAATTTTAGTTCTTTTCTTGCAAAATATGCCAGACACTCATTAAAGGACTCTATTATTAATCCAGTGTGGAGGTGTCTCTGATAAAGAACTTGCAAAACAAAATCAAGCAATTTTAACCCTGCAATAAGACATGAGTCAGCCCTCTTGATAGATCACTAGAGCAAGAGCAGACACTGGTCCTTAAATACTGCTCGTCAGACTACAATGAACCTGATGAAAATCACACCATAACAAAGATGCTATTCCTCCTGGCAAACATATATGAAAGCCTCGGGGTGCTGTTAAGCTGAAGCAATGTAGATGGGCAACACTTCCAGCAGTTATCAACAAAATGAAAAATCAAATAAAATGTCTCCTGGCAACGAGACGTCCCTTCGTGTTCCGAGTAACAGTTTGAGGCAACTCCAAGGATTCTGTTGCTCGGAATAACAACCAAAATTTAGGTTCTCTATCTATTGCTGCTTCTTGACTGTTCAAAGTGCTCTGAGAATAGCTCCTGTTACTGTGTTCATGTTTGACAGGTCCAGTCGTTTCTCCCTCTCGAGCATCTGCACTGACAAAGTGTGTGACAGCTGTTTGTCTGATTGGACATTCCAAGTGTTCCATTTACAGTTTACATGCCATGTTGTGAAACTGATTTTGACATTTTTCCATTTCTATGCCGTTCTACTTAACCACACATATTGTTTATTTGCCTTTCAGTTGCTGAGAGAGAAGGAGGAGGAAGCAAATGAGAGACATGAATATTCAGGCAGGTACACTGATATGTCGACGGTAATGACAAAACCATTGCTCATTTGGAGGAGTTACAACAAATGCCAACGTCACTTTGTCTGTCTCATAAGCTAGGACTAGATAGATAGATAGATAGAAGAAATACTGGCAGCTCCTGGGTCTTAAGTGCAGGAGCAACCATGCATAATCTATCTTCAAATTTACGGCAAATGGTGATGCAATCAGCTCATGTGGTTTAAAGCTAAAGATAAACCAGGTCAACTGAATACTCCTTGTCGCTTGTGGTGAAGCTGTGACTTATACATTATATAGTAACAGTGTGCCATAGCTCACAAAAGCCGCTCTGCATGTGCGGCAGTTAGCTGCATTTCTTTGACCCCCGCACACGCACAGCTGGCAGTTGCTACCAACTCACCTTTGTTACCCCCATGCCACAGTTGCAGCTGCAGGTGGCGTTTCCGTACAATATTTAACACATTCACACATGCCTTCACCTTCCCACTCCACCCTCCACCCCGCCATCCCAGCGGGTTCCTGCACAGCGTTTGAGCTCTGAACAGCATTACCGTCAGTCCAGTGTAAATAACATGAAGTGGCAACTCATAAATAGTTAATGATGCAAAAAATCCATGAAGTCGCTCCCCTGGCTCTACGCGCGCCACGCTGCTGCTGTTTGCTACGTCTTCTGGAGGGTCTTGTGGGGCGCCCTGTGTTGGTTTGAATCATTGCTGTTGCCGTGACGAATTCACGGAACATTTAGTAACAGGTGGTAAAACGCCACAGCAGGTTACCCGAGGCAGGCTGATATCACACAACTAAAGGTAATTATAAATGTTTGCACTGCTTGTCAATAGAAGTAGACATGAACATAAGACCTCAGCAGCAAATAAGTGATGAGGGCTTTGTTGTTATGCTCAAAAGAGCTCGCTGCACTGGACAACCTGCAGGCCTGCGTGTCTAGAAATGGAGCACAGTGGGGGATATTGAATGGGATCCGCTGCTGCTACTTTTTGAATAATGCAAGTGCTTAAATCATTCTCTGTCCTCAGTTCCACTTTGCTGATGCTCAGAGGTGGATCACAGAATTTATGTCAGTGCATGAATATTAACTGATGTAAGAACAAAGATGTTCAAATTGTGTCACTGTTTTTTTCACATAGCAGTCATTTAGAGATGGAACAGGCCTGTCTGATCGCTTACGACAGTGCTGTCTTCAAACACTGCATAGTAATAATGATGTTGAATACTCCACACGAGTGGAAGTATTGCAGTACAATGCTTTCTTGATTTGTGACAGTGGGTGCAACTGCTTTTAATGACTTCTTCACCAACAGCTGTATGTTTATTTATAGTTTTAAAATAGTTTCTGTAACTGCTGCTATTTTTGACCTATTTTGTATTCACTGACTCCTAAATTTTTGGTGCCTTTCGTTTACAGTGGTTAGTTTAAGTGATCAATGTGTTATTTATTAAGCAAATATTAAAGATTTTAACAGGTTTTTTGTTTTGAATTTATTTAATCTATTGATTTATTTATCAGGAGCAAGGGGACGCTTTATAACAGGTTACAATAACGAGATAAGGAAGCGTTGCATAATTGATTTCTGGCCAAAGATGAAAAGGTTATCAAAATTTAAATAGTAGTTACATTGTCTTTACAACTAAAAATGTATTTCTAAAAACATACACAAACGATACCATAGTATGTAAGGATTGTATGTGTGTTTGTGTCAGTCCATCTGTCCATGTATTTATACAGACCAATCAAATTCAAATCAGAATACTCAATGATGAGTGGTTGTAGGTTTGTTTTTTGTGTCAGCCAGTGTTTCACCTTTTAGATCAGTTTATATTCTGATTTCTCTGGTTAACGAGATCCAAAAATGTATTACATTTACTGAAAATGATGACTAACACATTTATTATCAACGTGTTCAGTGTGTTCATGTACATTTGTACCTTGTTTTGTCAGGTGAGGTTAGGTTTGACTTTAGTCTCTTTAGCTTCTCTTCTCAACTAGTAGGGGTCTCACAAACTCCCAGAATATGTGAAATAGTCAAAAACAATACGAAGGGTATAACTCTTTGAAAATATTAATCACATGACTGTGACTAAGCTTATTTTAGAAGTAACAATACTGCACACACAAATAAATGTTAATAAAGAATACAAAGAATATTAATGTAGCATGTCCTGTTGCTGACGGAGCTACCAGACAAGATCAGTCATTTGCCCAACGCGCACTGCTTTCGCGGTTTTCTAGTGTTTATGAAAGAAACAAATCTGAGTTGGAATAAATCTACTGCACACATTTGTTTGTCTCTTGTAAACATCAGAGAGGAGCACTTTCAGCAGTTACCAGACACTTGTAATAACATTTTGAACGTATTTTGTGGAGACAAAAGCGATGAATTTCCAAAGCTTTGACTTGCTCAACAACCTTGGATTGTGTATCCCTTTTGAATTTTAGACCTTGAAACTTCAGACAGGGCTTGGGTTGAGTTTCCTTTTCTCACTAAATCATGAGTTTTTATTACCGGTATCCCTTGAGTGTTTCAGTTCCCTTCTCCTATTTATACTATATAATAAGCTCCAAATTTGTGATAAAAGTATCACTAAACTTGTGGCACACGTGTATCAGTCATCCTACTGGACAAAAAGCTCACTAACAGCACTACTGCTGACCCCTGTCATGTTCTAAAGGGAGAATACCAACTCCTGCTCTCTAATAGGCAATTCAGAGTTTCTCCATTTTCACGCAAATGATTTAAAAACTTTATACCTCAGTCAATCCTGTTGCTAACCCAAAGTCAGTCTGCTTCTAATTAGGATCTGACGATATTAAATGATTGCACCATGGCCGTGACTGTTGATGAGCTCTAATGGGTTTGTGCTGGTTGTGTAATTTGTACGTATGTCTAACGCTGTGTGTTTCTTGAGCAGAGTTGTCTGAGGACACAAAATGAATTTCAGACAAATACTGACAAAAAAGTTGTATCATATGTCTCTTTTAAACATCTATACCATTACATTTAGGATGCAAATATTGTACTTTTACTCCGCTAAATCAATCTAATAAATGTAGTTACTTTGTAGTTTTGTATATCCAAAGTACATTTATTAGCAGATACTTTCATATAGGTGACTTTCAATTTTGCCAAAGTAATTTTTCAAACTATCTCTATTTTTACTCAAGGATGCATTTTGGTACATTTTAAAGAAATGTAGCTTTCCAACTTAAGCCAGATAAAGATGCACCGGTATGCTTCAGATGCTGATATTCAAATTGGCCTGTTGAATATAAAACAAAAGCTAATATTCATGAATTAGAACAACTATGAACAGTCTTTCATTGTCGAAGCGACACTGATTAATAACAGTGTGATTATTTTTTGGGATATGGTGGCTGTTCTGGAGTTGTATTATAATATGAAATATCAAAAATGCGTCCGTTGGCTTTCATTATTTTATTTTCAGGGAGTGAAAGGCTGCCAGATTGGAATTCACAGCCAAAACAAGACAGTCGTGTTGAGGGATGGAAGAAATAAATACATAAATAACCCATGTAATAAATAGATAAATATATTAATCATAAATGAGACCACATTTTGGTAGAGATGACCCGACCAGCACGCCACCCGGACACAAATTCAAGCTGATCTCAGACTGTGTTTGAACCTGGACCCCCTTCACTTCCCTGAGGACTGCCACATCTTCCCCTTGATGCAGTACATTAGTTTAATTGCTGAGTTGGATCTCCTCATGCACACAGTCAGTTTCCCTATCAGCTGCCTGTCTGTCAGTGTGAGGATTGTAATTCGGGAGGGAAGGAGGCTGGGGAACAGCTGCTCTCGCAACAGCCAATAATGCAAAAAGAAAAAAAAAAATAAATTACTAACCTTAAAACCACGGAGATGCAAGTAAATTGGGAATGTATACAGCTTCCGTGGGCCCTTTCCCGTGAATTGTCTCTTCCCTGACAAGCAGCTCATTGCATTTCCCATCATGCATCTGATCGGTCATTCAGAAACACAAAACACAAATAAGTCAAGTCGACCATCTGCTTGTTAGTGGCAAGTATAAAAGTGCCTGCTTAAAAATAAACAATAAAATGACTTTGACGGGCCAGAGACCACCTGAATGGAAAATATTTTGTGTTGTTTAACGTATGTGTCTGTCAACTATAAAGCAAAGCTGGTCTTTAATTTATTACAGCAACAACACACAATACTTGTGTCGTCCTCATTTTCTAAATCAATAATCAGCCCAGCATGCTTCATTAACAGTGACCAATCAGACACAAGCTGGGGATCTCATTTTACAACATGAGCATTCTGAAGACATAAACCATCTGCTACTTGTAGGAACAGAAAAATCAAATTAATCCATTCTTATCATGCATTCAGATTTTAAAGCAATTAAAGATGTTCTCAGTCTAATCGCAGACACAGAAGTAGTTTGGTAATGAGGAAGGCAAACTCTTAGGTGAACTTTCCAGGGTTCTCAATGGCGCGTTTGGAAACTTTACAAGTTTCGCACACTCCAGTGAGCCGTTAGCTTGTACAATACAGATGTTGGCAACAACAATGAATTTTTTATTAAGCGTTTAATCATTGCGCAAACCCAGATTTCCCATTATAGGGGGCTCAAATTCAAAATCCTGGGAAGCCAAATCATCTGCAGTGTAATGTTTTCTTTTTTAATATAAGAAATAAACAGCTGCCAAACCAGTGCAACTGGTTTTAAGATTATATAAAACCCAATGATGAACTAGAATGGTGAATTTACCTTAATTAAGCTTTGTGAGTTCTGTTTGCCCAGAATGCTAATTTGAGCTCAGATGTGGTGTCTTGGTAACCTCAGAGGGCTCAGGCATCAAACCCATGCAACCACAGCTTATTAATGCATGACGCTGTCCAATTAAAGCTAAAGTATGGACGGCTATAAAGCAAAACACAATATGGAAGGGTGCCTAATTCTCGCATTGACTCCTTAACCTCTATCATTAACTTACAGCACATACATTGGATAACAGACCCTTGGCCGTGAGTGTTAGCTGAGCTGTGCAGTGAATATGTCATTAGCAGCAGTGAGTCATTATGTGAGTCATTATTTCTTCTTTCCTTATTTTTTTGTCACCAATAGAAAAAATTCCAGCAAAAACAGCCACCGTATTAATAAATCCAAATCGCTGCAGCCTGTTGGAGTTCATACCTGTCATGTTTCTTTTTCTTTTTGACTGACAAGTAACTGTTCGTTGAGGTATTTTCCATAAAATCTGATGTACCAAAAGTGTGACAGATCTCTTTAATAAAACTCCTTCCTTGCACGGCCTCCCACGACAGCTACAACCGTCACCAGTTTCACCACAGACCAGTGCAAGCATAGTGATAAACTGGAAGCTATGAACACACACACAGGCATGCTTTGATGGGGCAACACATCAGTACACTCACGCCTTTTCAGGCTGTAGTTCATTGAAGATATTTCATTTGAAATTGGCTTCATAACTTTAGAACATTCAGGACGCACTGAACATCTCGTATTTTTGCAGCTTTGTGCCTCTTCCTTTTTGATCCTGCTTCCACTATGATTATTGTAATTACACAGGGCTGTATTCCTGGTTTAGTCCCTTTCCCTTCACCCCAGCACAATTTCCATGTGCACTCACATTTGTGGCCCCAGTTGAAATTCATGAAGTCCCCGCAGTGTTGGGGTTTGCTGGGCCGACGACTGAGCCAAGAACCCAATGAGCTCATTGTTACGCGCTGACTGCTGCTCTCGATTTCAGAGCTATCAACAGCTGTCGATCGGAGATGTCCTGGACCCCATCCATCAATCACAGGCCCCCCCATCATCAGGAGACAAAACAAATAAGAGTCAGCCAAATTCACAGCCCAGAGTCAAACGGGGTGCGTCTAAACATTCAGACAAAAAATATGACTCAGCTTCAAAATGAAAACAGGCGTCTCATGTAGTCGTTGACAGACTGTGCATGAAGAGTCCGGTAACGGTCCTGGTCGAGCGTCATAACCAATGCTGCCAGGTGGTGAGACTGACTCACTCAGGTCAGCCATACTAAAATGCAGAAGTCATCTCCCTGCTTTGAAAGGCTTCACATGTTCAAATGTTGTTGTTTTTTTTTAAAAAGAAGGGAATACTGCAAAATCTTAATTTGATAGCCCAAGAACACGTTTGTATGAATTTTATCCTTTATAGATGTTTTGTAAAGGATGGTAGAATAACATAAAAAGACAACATTTTGCATCAGTAGGTGGGTTTTGTTGAAGAGTGACTTGAATCTGGTTTTCACATAGACACTTACCATAAATAATATATGTACAAGCAGGACTGTCAGACTTGGGAAGAGAAGGGGCCACGGTCCTCATATGAAGAGGGAAAGACTAGCCCTGTTTTGAAGAAGGGGCACATAGAGACTGCACATTTCTGTACACAATTCATAATTTTGTGATGGTGTGATGATGTTTTGTGGGTTCAGAATGGTCTTCAAGTGTTTTGTGGAGAAAGAAATGCACTCAACACATTTGTTAAGTTCTAATGTTGTCCATGGGATACACTGAATTCACATAATAGCTTATTTACATGAAAATTCTGCAGGTTTGGCTTCAAGTCTTTTCTATGAACAAGGGGTGCGGCACTGCAAGTTTCTATCACTGTCTTTGTTTTGCATTATATTCTCATATAAAGCACTCTTTTGTGAGTGAATATGCTTTTTTTTTTTTTTTTTTTTTTTTTTTTTTTTGTGGTGAATTTCCTCCAAAGGGCATTCAGGAAGATCTAGAAATGGTTTAGAAATAACTTAATCCACAAAAAACATAAGGTTGTGAGTGAATTTCTCAAAGCTTGTACAGCGTACTTCATTATCGGAGATCCAGTGCAGAGGAAGAGTACTGAAAGTGTATGGATCCTTCTAACAGAGTGCAGGTAAATAAATCATCACCCAATCCTGCCCAGCCACGAATCAATGCACCATCTGTTAGCATCAAAACTATATGACACAAAGATACATAATTAATAGTTAAACAACAAACTAATTAAAACGGACAAACTGGATGCTTTTGCCATTAGGGAGCTCTAATTACAGGCTAAGTTTTAAGCTAGAATGAAATATTTAAACAGGAAAATTATCTTTCACTCTCCAGTCCTGAAGGCATTAACATGGATATGTGAAGAGCATTGAAAGTGGAACCTACAAGATGTAATTTTCCTTCATCAAAGCAATTAGTAATTGTTGAGTTTGCTGCAGTGCCATATGTGCATTGTGAAATGCAAAACAGCCATTTATTTTAGTTTTACCTCTCTTCCTGAAACGTCACAGCCTGTACGAAAGGTGTTTCTCAGGATCACTCAAGCAGTTGTTCTGTGTGTCAACATGCAGCCTGACTCCACTGACCCCCTTTATATTTTCTACGTTGTCCGAATCTATGGATGAATCACACAGAGCCCTCCGATTTAACAAAAGAGACAATTCTTGCGCAAACGGACTAACACATAGTGCGTACAGACATGCAGACACACACACACACACACACGGTGAGTAACATGATGTTTCCCTCCAGGCCTATAATTCCTCTGTGTAGCAACCACAGGTTCCAAGCTGCCATCAAAATCCAAACAAGATCTGTCAGCAATTAAGGGAATACGGGGGGACATTAGAAAGAAGAGCTGCTATCCTGCCTACATTCCCATTCCCTGCACAGCGGGCAATGGTATGAGTCTGGCATCGAGGCACTCATGGAAGACCCACACATACCCTGGGTCATCTATATTCCACCCATGTTATGGCAATATTGATATTGGCAGACAGGCTGCTGATATTGGGTACGTAATGATGCAATTAAAACAGGAGCCATTTTACTATTATTGGCAAGAATGTGTGTCCCCCCCCCCCCTCCCATTTTAGGAGGCAAATATGATTTGGAAGCAATGCAGAGAGATCTGGAGAGAACCCACTCGTAATAAAGAAATTCATCTTGTCATATCAGTGTCGTTTTTGGTTCATCTGTTAATGCAGTTTATTAGAGAGAGAACCTTTTTGCTTTGGCTCTTATATTTACATAAATCTTACATATCACAGGTCTATGTTCTCTTCCTATCGGCGCCAAAGAACGGCGCAATAATTTACCTTGCGACAAACCATTGAGCTGAGTCTTATGTTTTGCTTAACTGCACTCAAGTCAAGAATCAAATATATAACGAGGGAGAAATGCTTTACTTATCCATTATCTGCAAAGATATGAGTTCTGAAAAAGAGCCTAGAATGAAAGAAAAATGCAAATCAGCCCAATAATATTGGTTTATGCACAGGTTATATACCTTGGAAATAAAAGACCTGAGTGCTTTTAGAGCCATATGTTGTTCCTTTGTTGCAAGAGGGGAGATGCCTTTGTGTCACTTATGTTTCTGATTAACAAAATGATTTATGCCACAATCACTCAAAAATTCAGACAGCAAATGTGAAAATGCATTGTGACTCCACCAGATGTGCACAATAAAACAAGATTCCCATTGTAATCTGAGGGTACTTAGTTTATATGACGCTAATATAAGGCACACTTGGATGTGGCAAAGTCACTCTTTAAAATTTGACTATAAATGATTGTAAATAAATTGTGTGCTTTATGTTGGATGGCATGAGTGGGTTGATAAATTAGGAGCAGTTTTGTACCTTGACTTATCTACAAGACAAACCTGGTGGAGATCACAGGGATTAATTGCTTCAGAGGTGTAGAACGCCGCTTTCCCATTCTTCCCCACGCATTCCGCACCTAAACAATGATTAATCACCCTTTAACTATTCTCCAGAGGATGCTGGCATTTGCCAAGCCTCGCCTTATCCACCAAAATCTGCCTGTGCAGGTTGGGGAAGGTATTTGCCAGGTACAGCGAAGGCAACCTGTCCTCATCCGTTATCAGATTAGGGAAGTGTCAGGGAGCAGACGCATAGGAGCAACGCTGTTGTTCCTTGCAGATCCCAAACCGATGCCCCCCAAACTCCTCCTAAACAACACAGCCCCCCCACCATCACTGCAACATCATTTTATTTCCTTTGTTCACAGCCCTATACACTCCCTTCACTCCACCCACATCATCTGCCCCTCAGTCCACAGCCATCAGCTCTGTGAGCACTTCCCAGCCCGTCACATGGCTTGCCTGCTCTGGCAGCTTGCAGTGCTGCTGAACTTCTTCCAGCAGTGAATGCTGTGGATAAAATCACGTGCCTCCAAATTCTTTAAACAGTAAAGAGTGCCCTTCAAAAAGGCTTCGTATACTGCTGTCAAATATCCTAAATAGCTGTGTGTAAACTCCCATCAGCCTGTGAAGCTATTCACAATCAGCTCAATAAACTGCTTGAATTCTTCCTGAACTTCAATTAAATGTGAAATTATGGAATGAAAGTTGTTCTTATGTCGAATCTTTTTTCACGTCATTTGTCACTAATTATATACATTTTGTTTGCCTTATCCTGTTTTATTAACTCTGCATCAGAGGTTTGCAGTCATGTCTGTTGGTATGTTTTTAGTTAGCAGGATTACACAAAAACTACCTGAATTAACAAAGTGGGAGGATGGAATATGGACCAAGGAAGAATCCAGTAAAATTGGTTTGGATCAGCATAAAGGGGCGGATCCAGGAATTTTAATTCAAGGGGACGATCAGGCCTTGGTGGAGGTATGCGCTCTACTGAGTGCCAGGTTAGTGGATATGATTTGATACTGCAATAATTAGTTTTTTTTTAAAAATTAGTAAAATTTTACCTGTAAGTCAGTTCAGACTACTTTTGGACCATACCGTATATTAGACATGTGGGTGGCAACACATGTCTAATATACCTCACAGATATACCTCACAGACCTTTCTCTGACCTAATTTTGAAGCTGTAGTAAGCAGGGACCCTGCTTACTACAGGGGGAGTAAGCAGGGACCCTCCCAATTATGTACCAATTTGTACTTTTTCCGAATCCATTTATAGTGGAAGTATTTCTGTAAATGAAAATAAAGAATTCAGATGTCATTTCTTTGCCAGTCACAACTTGGATCAATGATTCACTATCATGACTTGAACTAGTGGAAATACTACAATGTGGAGCAGGTTCAAGGGCCGACTGCTGTCTCATATCCTATGCAACAGACAGACTAAGGTCTGTCCCCCAGGCTATATGGTTGTATAATGTCTGTCAGCTCTAGTGGCATGACTCTGTATCCTGACAAACGCTCTTGTGCATTTTTCACTGGATGACTGGACTCTGCAGCCCATGCACACTTGTTTTGTTTATATTTCTTTTCATATTTACTTAATGTTTGCTTTTAACTATTTTTAGTTCTTCTTATGTATTGTTGTTTAGGCCCCTAGATGATAATAACTGTCATTCTTTCAATTCATCCGTCCATCCATTCAAGATTACCCTGAGCAGAAAGCTCTCACTGCACATGTTTTGTGACAACAGAATGCAAAAATTTACAAAGAATAAACAGGAAACCGCAGAGGTCAAACTACTCGCTTCATGTGCCACCGTGCAATTTTCACAGGAATGCTTGGGTTCCTGCTTTTTTATTCTGTATCCAGATCTCCCTGATACGTAAGTGACATGACATAACATGAGTCCCATGCGAACCTGTTGGCCTTACCCACATTTTTCCTGGAAGACTAAAAAAGGGACATCCCACACTTCACGGTAAAAGTAAAATGGTAGAATTGAACATTAACATTCAGGCATTCACAGTCATTTGAAACCAGCACAAACAAAGACAGACAACACTTCTCTACTACCTCCTGTTGTACAAAAATCACGTTGAATTATTACAGGTGCAAGCGCTCCAATCAAAAAACCGATGACTTTTGGGAGGTCATATCATTCATTTTTGTATACGGCTGTTGCTTTAAACCATGACACTTTAAGCGTGTTTTACATGATATATTAGGTAGCTAGCATTAGCCAGCTAGTCAGTAAGGAAATAATCACAATACATGGATTTAGTTCTCTCAGAAAACTAGAAAAAATAATAAAAACAAAACTGTATATTTTATGTTCAAAGGAATTTGGATTTATTCAACCAAACCATAGATTTTTGGTATAACCAGGGCAGGAACTTCACCATACTAAATACTTTTATAAATTGATTAATTTAATTTTCTAATACCCCATACGGCCCTGAAGCCTTGGCTAGTGGCGTTTGTACCCTCCAAATTGCCCCACTACAGGCAAAGTGAGTGTGCCCATAAATTACAAAATTCCAGGCATGGTAGTAATAATGGAAAAACTAACCAAACCAAGAACTCATTTACTTTTTGGCGATTTAATTTATTTTGATTGAGTTTGTCATTTCAGTTTGCTATATAACAAGAAAAGAAGAACTATATAACAGCCACTGTCCTACTTAATGGGTTGTACAAGACTGATTTCATAGTCTTGTACAGTCTTGTCCTTATTCACCACAGTATCTCAGTTGCTATAACAAAAGATCTTATCCACATAGAAAAACCCATAGCTAACAATGTGAGAAAGGAGTCTCGGAGGGAAGTTTTTAAATTATTGATCCCAACAACAACAATGGAGACGCTATTAATAAGTCAAAGACCTCACCTGACCAACTTACACATATGACAGCGTTGCTCTGGTCAGTTAGCGAAACAAGCTTATACCTTGAATATTTCATGCCACCAGGAGTGACTGTCTGCTCACACTAATGTGGTAGATGGATAAACAGGCTGTTGGTCCCTTGCTGATTTCTTTCATGACCATGGCTCATAAGTTGCGGCTTTATCTCCATATCGACTCAATATATCTCAAATGGATAACTCGTGTTGCCTCAGATTTGTGTTGGAAGAGGAGTGGTGCGCGAAAGCTGTGCTAAAGGCGGGGACACCTCTTGCTAATGCTGTCTGCAGGCCCTGAGGGGTTGCCTCACACTTGGTTTCGCTTTTCACCCCTCACAGATGGACCACACTCCACCACTGTCTACTTAATGCTTCCCTGCTCTCTATCAGCTGTCAAATTAAATGCTATCACCCTGCTGTACAACAAAAACAGCAATTACTCATGGGCGTTGATTGCGACAGTGTTTTGGTTAGTCAGTTTTTACTGACTGCTGCCAAACAAAGGCACGTTTCAGTTGATGAAAAAAGTATGTTCTAAGAGACAATCAATGTCAAAAATCAAACTTATTATGTCTTTTTATATTCTTTAGAACAGATTTCTATTGCTAAACAATCAACAGAAAAGAAAAAAAATCATCAAGATAGTCAAAGTTAGTTCATATTAAAAATGAAACAAAAAAACAGCTCACAAATATCTTTGACACTAATAGGGAATGAAAACAGTTGCTTAGAAATGTTACACAAGAGGAAATGCTGTATTTGTTTGACTATTTCCACTTGGAGAATAATATAAATTCAATGTTTTCGTGATTTATTACAGTAGCAGAAAAAAAACATGTGGGATTGACTCAAATTAATCTATAGTGTCCATTTTCATCATAATGTACAGTGTAAATAAATGCAGACAAAACAGAGCTAAGGAGAACAAGTACAAGTATTTAAATTCTTTCAAGGTGAGTTTGTGACATAAATGCTATTATAATTTTGAAAACCTCTCTTAATGTGTTTATTATCAGGATGGGCATAAATTAATTTAAACTTAACATTGACTTCCAGCGCTCAACACCAATCCACATTATTTTACCCATGGATAGCAATGGAAGCTCTATTACAACTTTTAAAGCAGTCAGAGGACTCAAATGCATGACTCAGCCAACAGAGGAGTAACTTTACTTGCATTAGACAATGTTTGTTGTACTGTTGGTTATTTTGCAAAGGCAAACCAAACACAATGGTCAATGCTGAAAAAATGGGAAGTATGTGCACACTGGGAAAATAACTCTGGACTGCTAGACACTGACATGCTAAGACACAGAAGTATATACTTACTAAACCAGGTTACAAGACCAGGTGTCACGAATTAGATCCGAGCTTACAAACAACAGCTTGTAAAACACACAAAAACACAAAATTGTTAAATTCAGTCTTTTCTATTACTCTTGGTTAAAATATGTCCGCATTAAAAAAAACCAAAACAATATAGTCCATATCTACTTAAATTAAGTCAGTGTGCAAATGGGTTTCCTACTGTGAGAATTAGTATAGCTGCAAAGTGTTAGACAGAGTGTTTTGAGGAATAATGATTTGGAAAATAAAAATATCCCAAAGCAACTGAGAAACAAGAATCATCACTGATGGCTGCAATTAAAAACCACTGATTGTTCTCATATTTTACTAGCCCCATGTGGAATGACTATTAGATACCAACACTGATCAAATCATTTTCAGAATAAAAAAATTCTATGTACAATTGAGTTGTTTCAGAATTTCTCATTCAATCACCATGAACTGTTTGGCACACCTAGATTACCTCGCCTAGCTCGGTTCCCGGGAAGAGGTCTGCAGGAGCTTGTGATCCGGAACTCTGTAATTATTCACTCGACAAAGTCTTTGCTGTAATACACCGCGCATCAGACTCGTTTAAACATGTGAAGAAACACAGGCTTTTTTGAAAGGTCTCACATATGTTAACAATGACAATGTGTCACCAAATTAAAAAGACATCTTTACACCTACAGACACATATTGTGTTACAATATGCAATCTGTTATATTCAAATAAACAGGAAGTACAATCTGACGGCACACCAGTGTTAATCAGTTTTATTCATACTTGTCAGATATGTGTGGGGGGAGGTGACAGACAGATTTTTATATATTTATTTAGTAGTTTATCACATTTTTATTACAGCTGGCTCTTTAAAGAGCTCAATCAATCAAGACTGATTCAATCCATCCATTCATCCAGCCATCCGTCAGTCCATCAAGAAAAGTACCGATAAGCATATAGCATAAAATGAATTATTTCCATCATACAATTTTTCATAAATTTTTTCACCCAAACTAATAAACGCCCCCACACATTCCTGTTTGAATGTTGCTACATGAATTATTATTTAGTATATGGCCAAAAATGTATTGACACCCCTATCAGTGTAATCAAATAGGCAAAAGAAATTAAAAACAGTCAATCGATAAACTTTATGACATTAATTTATAGAATTTTCCTCTTTCAACAAGAAGGAAAAAAAAAGTAACTAAACGGCACAGAGACCTCACCCCAACTTTCAGGATGAATTGCTACGCTGACTCAAAGACAGGGCCGAACGCATAGCATTAGTGTTGGACCTGAGTGATGCTCTTGTTGCTGAATGTGAACAAACATTGACACCATATTCCAAAATCTGGTGGATCCACGAAGAGTAAATGCTGCAGATAAAAACATATTCTGGAATGAGATATTAAAAACAAATAAGAAAACCACACATCATTGTAATGTCCACATACTTTTGGTCGTGTGGAGGGCATGCTTATTGGGGCAGTGAACTGTGTTGCTCTTACGAGAAAAACAAAACGAAATTTCCATATTGTTGTCTGCACTTTTTTAACAAAATAGATGCTCTGATATGTCTGGATACTGCAGGAAGCGTATCATTGATTTAAGTTTAACAGATTTGAATCAAGGACATTGTGCCATCATTGGCTTACAATTAATTTGGTAGATGAGAGGTAGGTTGATAGAATGGCACTCATCTAGAGAAAGACTGAATATAACAGTGAAAATGGTTCACTATTTTCTCCCCTGTGTATTAATCGTGGCTGTTTTTATCAGGCTTGAAGAGAGCAAAGTTTAGTAAAGTCATCACTTTGTGCTCCAAGGAATCGTTGGACCAGCAGCTGGCAGGTGCAGCAGTTTATCACAAAGCCAGAAATAATTGAAAGTGACAACTGGCAGCACCACAAATGATTTATTAGTCTTTTACTCAGCTCCTAACCATCCTCGAGGCTAGAATCAATTATTCACCAACTATGTGTCTTCAAATCATTAATTCTACTGTGTGGAGCCAAACACTGTCCCATTTCATGTACCTCCTCGTGTACCAGACCCTTGACTTGTACCACTAGGTTGTGCTCCGCCTGCAAGACAGCTGCATGTGAGCGCCCGACAGAGAAACAGCCAGACGTGTCGGTCTGAAACGGGGGCGAATCAGGTCACGTGAGGCCCACTGGGGTCGAGGAGACACATGACGACGGTTAGAAAACGATGAGCTCGGTCAGTCAGTCAGTCAGTCCAATTCATTTTACCATCAGGCAACTCCAGAATAGATATTAGAGTGACTGGAACTCTTCATGTGTTCCACACAAATTAAAAGATGAGAAACAGCAGATTATAATCCTGTACAGCCAAGTATTAATTTATCAGGATGGTATTATTTCCAATTGATATTAAATATCAGCAAGTTTGTGTTGTCTTCTCCTTTGTTGTCTTCTCTTGTATGATTACTATATGACACTTGGTGGCTTGGTGGTTCTAATTGTGATGGTGTATGGTTTAATCACATGTTTAATATGTTCAGCATGTCTTTGTAAAAAAATCTGTTTTATATAATATATAAAAATCATGTTATACATCAATGTCCTGTATTTATATAGTGCTTCTCTAGTCATTTAGATGACTCAACTTACACTACTGGTTTTGCATTCATTCATTCACACACACATTCATTCACTGGTGGCGCTGCATCAGGAGCAAAAAAGTGTCTTGGTCAAGGACACTTCAACATGCTAAATGCAGGGTTTGGGAACCTTCCAATCACTGGCCAACCACTGTATCATCGGAGCCATAGCCACCCCTAAAGCAGAGTCACATGGATAATGTCATTGTTAGTAAGAAAAAACATACATGGATACGAGTCATTTTCACACTAATGTTTACATTACCCATTTTGTTCTCACAGGTATGTGTTTATTATCAATCATCGGTCAAGTTTAATTTGTATAGCCCAAAATCACAAATTAAAATTTGCCTCTGAAGGCTTTACAATCTGTACATAGCAACACCCTCTACCCTTTGACCCTCGAACCGGGTGAGGAAAAACTCCAAAAACCCTAGACAGGGAAAAAGAAGAAACCTCAGGGAGAACCACAGAGGAGGGATCTCTCTCCCTGGGACGGGTAGACGTGCAATAGATGTCACAAGTACAGAGCACAACAATGGGACAGTCATTACAGTCTATGGATATGAAAACATGTGAACTGAGTCTAGAAGCATGTTATTAAAGAGCAGAGTCTAGGAACCATACGGTGATCCGGTTCTGGATTCCAGGCCACTCTGTCTTTTGCTGAGTAGGATAGGTGAAGTTGATCATGATCCCAGACACAGGGTCACATCTCCACTGGATAGCAGGTCGCTAGCAGAACCGTCACGTCACCAGGTAACTGAGAGACAATAAGGCAGAGGGACTCCGGGGAGGAATTCCCGGGGATGACGTTAGTAAAACAAAAACTGGGACATGACAGAGTAGAGAGTAGAAGAAGTAGGGGAGAGAACGAGGTAAAGAAATATGGGGGCTCAGTGTATCATGGGAAATCCTCCAGCAGTCTAGACCTATAGCAGCATAACTATGAGCCGACAGATTTGTACTTTACACAAGACTATACTGACACATGAGTTGTAGTTCTCTTTGCTTAGTAAAGACTAACATGTCACAAGATAAAACCTTCTACCAAGTGGATTGTGGAGCTGTATAGTCTGGGTTGTGGTGGCACCAGTGGTGAACAAACTATGGCTGCGGTGGCTGGCTCAGGCACCAAACCTCGCCAGTATTAATGCTTGGATGATTTGAACCAGTGATGTTATGGTTGAGTGTTAAGGTAGAATGTGTCTACTTTAACACTTTAACACACTGCTTGCAGTGTGTTAAATCTTCGTAGCCACTGTACATGGATTTTTTTTTGTCATAAACTAAGCTTTATTATAATCAATTATTTCTTTTCAGTCCAAGCATTCAAGTTTAACTAGTATTTTTTTTTTTTTTAAATATTCCTGTTCTCTCAAAAAAGTCCCTATTCTGCCAGTAGTATTTATCCCAATAACATTTGTTCAGTGTGATCTCATCGCATTCTAGGGCATATGAATAGCACACCAATTCTAAGGTCAATTCATGTGTCATTTGAAACATTTTTAGCTTTAAGGTGCCCAATAACGCTGCCTGCATTTTAATTTTACACGTGCAGGAAATGACAAAAGCTAGGTGAACTTAGTCATATGACATTTGATAGCTTTTGATAGGTACATGATCTGTCGTTGCATTTTGTTAAGTTTAGGCATAAAATGAATTAGATTTGAACATCTTGGTTATGTTTAAGAAATAATAATAATCAACACTTGGGTTATATTCTGTTTTGTTTATATTTTGTAAAAATGCATTATCATAACACACGTAAATGTCGCCTGATGAGAATCACTTTATTGACATTGTGACATGTCTACATGGTGTTTTCATGTACTACGACAAACTTGATTGGAATAAGCAATTCTCCAATGTCTCCACAAACACTAATTATGACCAAACCTAAGGAACCGATCCAGAGAACTTACCATTCTGAGGCTTAAACTTATAGAAGACCTTGTTCAAATGGCTCTTCCTCTGCTTCCTGGGTATCGCTATCATTTTGCGGCTCATAGTAGACTAGTTCAAAGTTGAAAGATGACGTACGCAGGAAAGGGGCAGAGCAGGGAGCAGACGCAGAGTAGGGCTGAAGTAACATTCAAAGGTCCCAAAAATTATATGAGGCTATGATGTGGAATTACATGGAAGCCATGTAATTTTATGTAACAGATTTTTTTTTAAATATTAATCAATGGAGTAAGATCTTAAGACCCAGGTGTTTTATTTAAACTCACCTATCTATTTGGTGAGATCAGGCTGACACATTCTGTAAAAATGATGAATAAAATATGCTTTTTTTAATAATTAAAGTGATTTCCTAAAACAGCTGGGAACTACTAAAAACTTACTAAAACAAGACAGATTAGAGTATTTATTTGGAGCCTTTTAAAGTTGCACATGAATGCTTAAACTGACAAGCCAGGTAATCAAATAAGGTCTATGCATTCATGCTCTGAATTTATTTCTTCCTGTTTTTCAAAGTATTTAACCTGAGCCCAAAATGACAGCACGCTTTTTGTTTCCACTTTTTTAACTGGAATCCACTGATACTGATGATAACAGAATCAATATCAGGAAGTAACAATGAGTATTATCTCTGGACACAAATGCAGTGGGTTTCCAGTGTTTTTACGAATGAAAACATTTAAAAAGCTGCAGGAGGATGTGAGAGTGGTCCATCACAGAGCAGGAAACATCTGCCCTCTCACTTTATTCCCATTCAGCTTTAATATATTTCCTTTTGTCAGTTTACTCGCCTGGTTTCTTTTTTTAGGGGTGATTTCCTGTCATTGTGCATCAGTACATCATGTCATGCTAATTACCTTCTCTTCCCCGTCATTTTATTTCATCTTATCAGTTATGCTCTTTCTTTTCTGCATATCAAAAATGCAGACAATATGCAGTAAGTTAATAGGGGAATTTTTGTTTCCTTAGTTTTCATTCAAAACGATTTAGGTTTTAAATTAATCTGGTGTGGTTTTAAAGTTCAGCAAGCAATATTTTATCTGTTACAACTCAAGCCGTCTCATCTTTATGAATACAAAGCATATGTAATGTGCTGCCTCCATATTATTAATTATGGAAATAACACAACAAAAGCACATCCTAAATCCATTACTGTTGTAAGCAAGACATGTCTCAATAAATCAGCATCTACAATCAAAATTGAAATAATTTTTTATGCATAATGTATGTGCTTGTTGCCACAACATCTGTTCATTATGCAGAGTAATGCATTCTTGTAGTTTTTTAAAAACTTCAGTCCTATGAAATAATCATAATGACTGCTTCATTACAGGGAGCAGGAAGAAAGAAGTACATCTACTTTTTATAGTCAAGTCAATCACAAGTTTGAGGGGAGAAGTGCGGGGGATGTCTCATTAAGGCAGAAATTGTTGTTTATGAAATCACATGCATTCCTACAAAGCACATCAGGCTCGCGCGGGGAGTGGGTGTGAGTGGTGTTGGGACCCCCGAGCCTAAGTCCTGTGTCACTCATAAAGAGCCCCCTGAGGAAACATTCATCAGTCTACTTGCACTTCCTACTTCCTACACTACTCAACACTTCCTTAAAGATGCTGGTTCATTTGTCAAACGTGTGAAAATGAACTAATAATTGGCCGAATTGGGACATTTGAATTTTAAATTTTTAAGCAATTTTTAACCTGTAATGAAAATACCCAAAGTTCAATATTTGTGGACAAAGTTTTTTGGTTGGCTGAACTATTAATAGTAAACATTACCCGCAAGCCAATTGTTTACTTGAATTCACACTCATTCACAAGTTTATTTTAATGTAACACCTTTGACGCTTTTTTTAATAACTGACCCCAAAAAATGTTAGTTACATATTATTTATTCACAAATATTTTTGATTTTATTTGTCCCAATTATGATTTTAAACTAAAAACCGTCAATCATGTTACTTACATGTTACTTTTTCATTTTCATGTCAGTGACACACTAGTGTCCTAAGTCATTTTACATGTTTACATTGTTTTGGCGTTTTGTTAATTTTTGTGCCAAGTCAGATGATTTATAGATGTTTTGTTATGGCTCCCTTTAGCATCAGGCAGAGATGCTTAGAGATTTAATGCAGAATGGACAGAAAGTTGTCTACATCAGTGGTTGAATATGTGTGTCTTAAATTCCAAAGCGCAAAAGATGGGTTGAGATCGGGGTTGAGTCAAGGCTCACACACATGACTTTTATGCAGAAGACAAGAGTTTGAGTTTCATTTGAAACCAAATGTCACCAGCCATTTCATAATAACATAATCACAGTATTTTTTTGGGCCTACAATTAACCAAGAATATATGGTAAATACGTAATGTCCTGTATTTATATAGCGCTTTTCTTGTCATTGTTGACCACTCAAAGCGCTTTTACACTACAGGTTTTTGCATTCACCCATTCACACACACATTCATACACTGATGCCACCTGCTCATCAGGACGGTTAACCATTCACACACTCATACACTGATGGCGTAGCATCAGGAGCAATTTGGGGTTCAGTGTCTTGCTCAAAGACACTACGACGCGTTAACTGCAGGGTCTTGGATCGAACCAGTAACCTCTGATGGCTCCAGCCACAGCCGTCCATGCATTGGGGTGCAAACTTTGCATATTAGCCTGTAACAAGAAAAAGACTCAGTGGGACAATTGGAAATGTGCCTTCTGCCTCAGAATCATGGATACAAGAGAGCTTCCTGAAAATGAAACCATAGCTTCGCTACAGTTCCCTGGTATCCTTCTCCAGTAAAAATCCTAAACCCCTCCGACTCTATTATTACATGTCGCACTTGACGCAAATTAAACTCAAAGTACTGAAAATTTTTTTAAAGATGATCATTTAAAGTGGTTCTTATTGTAATGATTTAGGTTAAATGGTTCAATTTTCTGATCAGTTCACTTTTGAATAGTTATTTAATGCTCTTGACATGGGGTCAAAGGTCAGGATTGACACCTGAGCTCTGCAACTGGGCCGGCAGGAATTTGATGCCACGGCTCTACCTGAATCTTTATTTACAGTATGCCCGTCGTTCTGGATGTGCAGCAAGGGACTGTGAGATGCATATACAATAGGGAAAAAAAATGTATGGCATAGTATAAGGAGCGAGCTGGGGCAACGGATGGGATTTGTCTTCATGTGTGAGTGATATTGACTACTGTTCTTGTTCTTGCCACTAGCTGAGTTTCATAATGGGTTGAACCAACTAATTTAATGTAAAAATGTAAACTTACATGCCTGAACTGATTTGAACAAAACCATGTTTTTAGTTTTTTCCCTAGATTGTTTCAATGCCAAATTGCAACTGCAGGACATGTGGCTGAGACAACAAATGTCAAAGGTCACCTAACTTTGCTGTTTCCTGCGTGTTAAACATGTACATGTAACTCATTTGTCCTCGAAGGGCTTGCTTTCTTTGAGTGATTAGAGATGTACCACACATTTTAATGCACATGTGTGCCTATTGACTGAAGGCAAACTAAGCTCAAATTCTTCAATTTTAAGGCTCTCAACATTAAATATCTCCCAAAAGTCTTATGCTTTAAATAAATATTCTTTAAGTGGCAGTCATGTTGTTTTGGGATTAACCTCTTCATCACTGAGCTGCCCTGCAGAATCTATAGATGGCTGTTTTGTCTGTGTTATAATGTAGCAGGAATCTAAATAAATATACAGTGGTGTTGTTGGGTCTTTCCTATAAGAGCAGATAAAATATTTGACAACATTGTTTGGCAATGACATGTTATTACCCGACACTGTACTGCAGGAGATCAGTTCCTGAGAGCTTTTGAGAATGATTCTGCTTCGAGTCTGGCTGTATATAAACACTTATTATCCGTGTCACAGTAGTAGTGGCAGTGCTGGAGTGATGAAGAGGAATATTTGTGGTGCCCCAGTGTGCCGCCATGGGACTGTTATCTCTGCAGCACATACATCAGACACTGATGCACACACCTCTTTCCTCTGAATGCAGCATGACAGGTTCCTTTAGTTTCCCACTTCTAATTCAGATAACACGGCGGTCTTGATCCAGCATGAAGCGCTTAGAAGATGTCGGCTGATATGAATTGAACTGTCAATAATGCGCATGGCAAAAACACCCCGCTTCTAAATTGTACGAGGTACTAAAGAATGTGTGTATTCTTTGATACAGAGATTATGTTATCAGTGTTCAGAATGTCTACACAGAGCACTATTCAAGAACTGATTGATAATGCAACTTAGCGTCCAACGTTTCGATTATTTACATTTACATAAGAAGATAGGAAATTGATTTCAAAGCCTTCAGCTGATGCTCCTCTCCTCTTACATTAGCTCTATTAGACATGATGTTAAGATTAAAAGCATCTATTAGTGAGTGAATATGAAAAGTTTTAACATTCCTATCATAAGGGTGTCCTACATATCCAAATGGCTCTATATTCTTTCAGCTGTGGATTAAAAATTTGTGTTATAAAACATCTATACTGTCAATTCTGCATGCATAATATTGTTCTGAATGCAGATTAGAGATTTACATAAAAATAGAGGAGAGGCAGTTAATGAACGTACAGCATGAGTAAGTGCGGTGAATCGCTGATTAAGTCAACATATTTGTGAAATCTTTGATCTCAGTTCAGTTCAGTTGTTTCAGTACTCTTTTAAATCGTAACAGCATATGGCGTGGGTCGTTTATCAGTGAAAGCTCAATAGAGTTTCATGAAAGGAGAACAAACCCTAGAAACTAGATTGGTTTGGTTGACACATACAGTGTAGAGAAATTCCTACCTGACCTCATCTGTCAGTCTGTCCATCACCGTAGCAAAAAAAGAAGGGGCTCAGGGACAATCTTTGATGCAGTCCCACCTCCACCTTGAAGCCATCTGTCACTCCTACAACAACCTCACCACTGTCATATTGCTCTCATACATATCCTGCACCAGTCTAATATACTTCTCTGCCACTCCAGACGCCCTCAGACAGAACCACAGTTCCTCCCTCGACACTCTGTCATAGGCTTTCTGTAGAGCCACAAAGACGGAATCTTTCTGACCTTCTCTTTACTTATCCATCAACATTCACAAAACAAACATGGCGTCTGTAGTGCTCATTCTTGGTATGAAACCATACTGCTGCTCACAAATCATCACTTCCTCTCTTAGCCTCACTTCCACTACTCTTTTCCAAATCCTCATTGTCTGGCTCATCAGCTTTATCACTCTGTAGTTGCTACAACTCTGCACGTCACCCTTGTTCTTAAACATCGGCTCCAGTAAACGTTTCCTCCATTCCTCAGGCATCTTCTCACTGTCCAAGATTTGATAGAATTATCAAAAACTCCACTGCTCTCTCTCTCCTAGACACTTCGATACCTCTACAGGTATGTCGTTAGGACCAACTGCCCTTCCATTCTTCATCCTCTTCAAAGCTTTTCTAACTTCATCTTTACTTACCTTTCTAACTTCCTGTTCCACAGTTTCCACCTCCTTCAACTTTCTTTCTCTCTCATTTTCTTCATTCATCAGCTCCTCAAAGTATTCCTTCCATCTTTTCAGTACACTCTCCTCACTTGTTAGTACATTTCCATCCCCGTCCGTAATCACACGAACCTGCTGCACATCCTTCCCAGCTCGATCCTTCTGCCTCGCCAGACGATACAGATCCTTTGCTCCTTCCTTATTGTCCAACCTGTCATACAGTTCATCATATGCTTTCTGTTTAGCCTTTGCCATCTTCCTCTTCACCTTATGTTGCATCTCCTTGTATTCCTGTCGACTCTCTTCCGTTCTCTCACTATCCCATTTTTTCTTTGAAAAGTCTTCCTCTGAATACTCTCCTAGACTTCCTCATTCCTCAGCCAAGTCCTCCACCAAACACCTCCCTATGTGTTTCCCTGATCACTGTTGCTGTAGTTACCCAGTCATCTGACTGTTCTTCACGACCACCACTATGCTTACCAGCTAGTTACTTCTTGTGTTGTGTTCTGAAGTGTGGCTGGTTTATCAAAGCAAAAATAGTACTAAAACAATTAGTTGTGAGTTGTAAAACCAAAAATAAAAGATGCTAACATTACTCCAAGAGCTGAGGGGAACTTTTGACTAAGTGGTCGATTGCACTCGCTCCAGAATTTCTCTTTCTCTTCAATCTCACAGCCAACTTGTGGGGCATAACCACTGACAACATTCATCATCACGCCTTCAATTTCCCTGTCCGACACTCTTTTCACCTCTACAACATTCTTTGTATACTCCTCCTTCAGGATCACACCTACTCCATTTCTCTTCCTATCCACACCAAGATAGTACAGTTGTACCCTGCTCCAATGCTTCTAGGCTTGTTACCCTTCCACCTGGTGTCCTTCACACACAAAACCACCTACCTTTCTTCTCCGCATCATGTCAGCCAGCGCTCTACCTTTGCCCGTCATCATGACAACATTTAGAGTTTGCACTCTCAATCCTACACTCTTGACTTTCCTCTACTCTCTTGAGAGGGATGATTCTTGTGCTGGAAGAATTAGAGGACGCAAGTACTAGTTCTCACTTGTAATTTATTAAAGATTCAAACACAAGCTCATATATGAGAATCCTAGTCCCAGTAAGCTCCCACCAGTCTGGACGCAGTTATCTGGTCTCAGATCATCTAGGAAAGGACCCCGAACAAAGGATTACACATAGTTTTATAATTTCTTGTTTATTAACATAATCTTGCTGCAATCGGTTAGTAAAAGGTGGGGAGGGGCCGTGGTTTAGACTTGGCTCTACCTTGCTGGAGCACAGGCTAGTCTCACCCTCTTGTCACATGATCTCCATCATTATTCTTCTATCTTCATGTGAAAACTCCTCCCTACCTCCCTGATGCTAGGCTATCTGAGTCACTGTGACCTCTGACCCAACCTCCAGTGCTGTTCTATCTTATCTATCCTGGAATCCAAGGAATACACTCTCTCTGTGTTCTTTATCTCAGAGAAAGTGTCTGGATTCACTCCCTTTTAGAAAATCTTGTGAGTGTGTGGAAATGTGTGTGTGTGTGTGTGTGTGTAAGCATGCAGCTTAACCTTCAGAGTGCTCAACTTTACTATAACAAGTGTTAAATCATCGTGACATGGAACTAATGCTTTAGACCTTCAGTTCAGGAGGACTACAATTCTATATGAACACAATGGAATGCATTGTATGTATAACCAATGTATTCTAAGCTTTACAATGATTTTAGGCCAAAATCTAATTCCTAACACTCTCTGTCTCCTAACGCATTTCCTTCCTCTTGTTTTTCGACTAACAGTGGCTCAACTTCCCTCGGTACCCTGTTTGTCGTTGTTAACCTACGCCTAGACCGATCTGGTATGAAATTGGATTTCGTGATTTGCATGTTTGATATGCTTTGATTTTGAATGCTCTTCCTGACGCAACCCTCCGACACTGGAAATACACTGGTGCGTGACCCCTATTGGCTGTTTTATGGGATAGACATATATGTCAGTATATGAAATTGTTTCAATTTGTAATAGGTTTCATATATGTTTTATACATGTAAGCAGTGGCTTGTAAAAGTATTCATATCCCTTGAACTTTTCCACATTTCGTGGCGGTAACGTGACAAAATGTGGAAAAGTTCAAGGGGTATGAATACTTTTGCAAGCCACTGTATACATATATTTCATATATGGGTATTTAATATATGTACATATATTACATTTGTGTAATGGTAGCTGTGTGAAATAATGAAAATTAGACATGTCTGTTTCTCCTTTTAATCAAATGACATTGACATCTTTAACCATATCAACCTGAAATGAGCCAGTTAAAAAACAGGTTGTACAGCCAAAATTTGGTGAAAATGTATGAAACGTCGGGTGAGACATTCAGAATATTACCATTTGAAGTAAGAGAGTGGCGTTTGAATAATGTGTACAACTCAGGGTAAAAATAGCTACTGTATAGGTTCACTAAACAGCTAAGTGTTTTCATTTCGTATTAATTTGTTTTATTTTTATTTAACCTTTATTTAATCAGGTGGGCTCATTGAGATTAAGAGCTCCTTTTCGAGAGGCAAGGCACATTAACAAGAGCCTGAACATCAAAAAACACCTAGCACAACAACATAATGTATGAAAGAAATGATTTAAAATAGAGTTATAAAAATCATTAAAAATTTTAAAATCTCCATGGAGGGTTCTATTCTGAGGGCAGTTTATTAGACTTCTAACATGTTCAGTACCTGAACCCAGTTCCGCCGGAATAATGCGTGTATGAGGGATATGTGAGGTTAAAAAGCTAATCGATCTTATACTGTAGATACAAAATTTAAGAAGTAGAAGATATGTGAAGTGTTGTGTCTGGATCTCCAGCCACTGTGAAACAGTATTAAATCTGTAATGTGTGTTAAAGTGCAAGGCACTATTATACATAGTATATACTGTAGCCATGGCTAATGTTCTGACGACAGGACGCATTACATGACAGGAGCTTTTTGTTCTGCACTCCATGAAAATAAGAGTGTAAGTTGAGTTCTAACCAACTAGCAACTAAAATAGCTCTCAAAGTTGTCGTCAAAATGTTCTTGGGCATTGAGTTTAAATCTAAGACTTTTGGAAGTGAAGCCACATGGGAGTAAATCTGTAAAATATTGCGTTTTCTTTTTAGTATCTGAAGTGACTGCAGCACCTAGCCAGGTCAAGTGTCTGATGACTGGTTAACAAAGTGGCATCAGCACAGTTCCCGCTTCATTTTTCAAGCATTTTAGAAGTAGAAGACTTGATCCCTTGACCTCAAAATTCATCTTTGTTCTTTTGACATGCCCATTAACCTTGTCACGCACTGACACTACACTACAGTACTCAATTGTGTAGCTGGGCTGCATTATTTTCCAAGGATGTGCACATGTTACACGTAAACTAGACACACTGTAAGAATATATGAGGCAAGCATAATGCTTATGTTATCATGTACTTAAAGACTCCATCCAATCCTCCAATGAAAATCACGTTTTTGACCCTGATAACATGTCCATGGTGTTTTTGTTATGTACTATGACACACATCATTATGAAAATATGCAATCAATGGCATGTCCAGGATTTCTGTCTTTTTTCTACAAACAACCTATGAGAGTCTCCAAAAAAAAAAAAAAAAAAATTTGCCACACCGGGGTCTTCTACATAGAAAATCTGGGAAGAAAAGAAACTTACAATTTTGGTTGTATGCAACTACTTCCTTCTCTTCTTCCTAGGAATCCATTTCTGGTTCAAACATTTTTGGCTGAATTACTCCCATGTTAGATCTTGCCACTGTGGAGCGTATAGTAGAGTAGTTTAAAAAGTCAGAAAGTGACACTGCAGGTAAGCACCAGCTTGCTCCAACTACAGGCAAGGGGCGGAGCAGTGAGTGGCGAAGGGGCGGGGCTAAAATGCCACATTCATAAACCCCCACAACCCACATGAGGCAAAGGAGTAAAGATACATCCAAGCGATTTTATGGCTTCAAAGGGATTTTATCATTCAAAACACATTCATTTATCACTCAATGTAATCTTATTAAACAGTAATTAGGTTTTCAGGTTTTAAATATTTTCCTGGAACAGAACTTTTAAAATATATATTTTCACCGTAATACATAATGCTGGACACCAGACTTCAAATTGTGGTGCTGGGATCAGATAATATCCATCTTATAAAACTAAATTGTGGACTCATAAATCGAACCAAAACTGTACTGAGTTGATGCCTCTGTCTTGTGGCATTCGACAGAACGACATATTTCTCAATAATTCCTCTCCAGGTCAGAAGAAGTACAGCTCCAGGGCAGGAAATATGCACTGAAATGTGCATCTTCCACAATGGCTGCCAGGCACTGTGGCAACAGTGGAATGGATTGTTATTTCTACCACAGCTCACATCTTAAGATGATCAATCACAGGGTGATTCACTGTTTGTTGAGAGACTAATCATTCCTCCTTTTTCTGGCATGACGACAGTTTGTATGTTAATAGCGAGCTTTCAGGATCATTTTTCTACGTCTTTCACTCCCACAAAAAATAGCTGGAGAGGCAGATTTAATATCCTTGTCTGACTTGATGTGAAAATACGACCCAACACTGCAACAATGTGGTATCTTGATGCAATAATCTCAAATTAAGTCATGAATAATGTAAGGAAAGTCATGAAGAAGAATTAATAATTCAATAGATAAATAATTTACAAAATAATCAAATAAATAAATAATGATACACCATAAATAAAGCATCAGATTAATTTTTTTCCACCATGCAGTCTCATGCAAGAAGCAGCGCAAACAAAAAATAGTTCCATTGTTTTCTGAGGCATTATAAGATAAACATTATTTTAAAAATGATCAGTCAGCTACCTCAAAGAACAGTAAGATAATGACATGTTGTTTTTTGGTAATCATCATACAAACACTGCACCATAAGAATGAGTTTTTATATGGATGTTAAAACCACTGTCTGTTCGCATTAAACCCAATAATTATGCTATAATTATACCTACTGTATGGATTTTCTTTTCACTGTGAATTTATACATTAATGTCCTGTCCTCCTCATTCAAACTGAACACAAAAGTTATTGTATTTGAAAATATGTGAGTCCTTTACATTTGTAAGTCACACAAGCACTAATCTTTATCCGATCTATGTCACCTCTATTTACAATTTGTTAAGATTTTTTTTTCTTGTCACTCAAAAGTTGTATGTTCAGTATTCCCTCTACTTTTAGCTTTAGTCTTTGGTGTGCGCAAAATCCTAACAAAACATATCCTTTTCTCCACTATGCTTCTAAAACAATGAGTTGTGAGTTGTAAAACCAAAAATAAAAGATGCTAACGCTGCTCCAAGAGCTGAGGGGAACTTTTGACTTAGTGGTCGATCACACAGAAAGCATTTTACAGGATACAAAACATGAGGCACAACACGCTGACTTGTGATGTAGAGTAAAGTGCAGTGGGATAGTTTGTTTTATATACAAACAAAACTTTACATTTAAGGGGTCATAGGATACAATGGTGATATTCAAATATTGATTATAACAGTTTTAGACCTTACCTTTAAATTACCACTTCAATCTCGCTACTTGAGACAATAACCACTAGTGTAAACACACAATGCAGCAGAGGCTCTGGAGTTGTAAGGGGTTCATATGTTGGAATTCTCATGCACTGAACATTTTATGCAGTCTTTAAAGTTAGATTTTTGTGATTTCTGAGTGGTCAGAATGAAAGCTCAAGTTGATAAAATTGTATTTAAGGAGCACAGGAGAAACATTTAGTGATTTAGCTATACTGTAAAAAGAAGACATCAGAATGAATGGATTTACTGACTTTCTAATCTGTGTTAAAGCAGTTGAATTCTGTAAATGCATGATGGTTATTAGGAACTCACCGAATCTAAAATATTTAATCATTCAAATGGTGTAGTTCTGTAATGACGGGTTTTTCTCTATGTCTGTGAGTGAGCTACCTTTGTGTTGTTGTATGCTGAAGCAGATGTTTGGTAGTTGGACTTTGGCAGTTTAGGTCCAGGGCAGGATGTCAGATTAGTGATGGCGTTTAAGCTGCTGTCCATGGTGCTGATCACAGGCCAGTTTGCAGGATGGGAGCTGCACAGAGAGCCTCTCCATGGTGACAAAGAAATGTCTGCTTTTGCAATTGTGTGGGGTTTCGTGTGTCTGTGGGTGTTTTAACATGTTGCTAATAATGCATGAGGGGAAGTCTGTGTTTAGGTTATTTGTGCCTAAGGGCAGGAGTGCATCCCACTTCTCTTTAGCTCTGTTGCTTCACATTTGTCAACCAGAGTTTTACAAGAAATGCCATGAAATTATACCATAGGCTAGGACAGTCAGGGCATCTTAGCCTGTGTTACTTCTCTGTCCATTGACAGCATCGATTTCCGCCCGTGCAATCTGCCTATCAACCTTACGCTAACAGGAAAATATCAACAGACCCATCTGCAGTCTAGTCACCAGTACCGTTATCCCTCCAAACCAAATAATGACAAACTGGAAATGCAGGGTGAGTAAGTCACTGGTGTATCTATTGAAGAAAGACCTCATCCAACAAAAAAAGCTCAATCAAACAGAAACACTGTGACAGAAAATACTGTCTGTCTCTTTCAGTTAAAGGGATCTTTAAAGAGACTGCATGTGAGTTTAGAGAGAATTTTAAAAAGTTAGAAGATGAGAAAGGTCATTAAAACAGCTTATATTTTGGGGGAATGAGCTGATATTCAACTATTTCTTTTGATGATGAAAGACTTAAAAGTTGAACATTGTGCAGGTAGTGTTTGACTTTGGATATTCTTTCAAACTGCTGCCCAAAAATCCAAAAACAGCTCTTACAAACCATTAAAATTCATTCACCGGTGATTGCAAACAATGGGATCCAAAAAGGGAAAAAAAGAGGTGGCAGGCACAAAGATTAATTAAAAAAAAGGGAAGCTGTACAACGGACACATGGATTGTTTCATTAGAAGCCAGTTGCGTGGCTGCAGAAATGCCAAGAAAATATGTATGAGGGTCCAGGGATGGACAGCGCTTAAGATAAAACAGTCGAAAAATGTGCAACACACAAAACCAGGCAATGTGGAATGGAGGAGGCCCCTAATGAAGCCAGCTGGTCCCAGTCCAGACAGGCAGAGGAGGGGGAAGGATTGATAGAGGGAGAGACCCACGGGGGTGGGTGGAGAGAGAGAGAGAAAGAGAGGGGGGGAAAGGGAATAAGACATGCAGGATGTATGGCCGCCCAGGCAGCTCTATTGTATCAGGAGGAACCAGTAGGTGTGTTTCTTCCAAACTCTGCAGAAAAAGCTAAAGCCATGCCAAACAGCACGTCTGCTAATCGTGCAGCAATTACTAGTCTAATAGATGTTTTTTTATTCTGCTTCTTGTTGTCTCACAGCCGCCATGCCGGGAAGCAGAGTACCATTATGATGGTGGAGACGATGCAGAGCTCACTGGCTGATTTTCCTCTCACACAGGACAGATCTCGTCGAATTGCAACACTCTGTGTTTCTGAGTGAAGTAGTCCGATATACTGATGCGACCCATCCCATTCCCACCATGTTGCTGAATACATATGGAAGGCTGTGACTGATACACATAGTGAGGACTGCAACTGTCTTTTTGCTTTCCTCCGCCATCATGAATGAATTGTTTAACTTCCCACTTGTTTGATTTCTTGGCCCAAACTGAGGCAGACCAGAGAAGAAACTACGACCACTGCTGGTCCCAGCCAGTGGTCCATTAGTCTGCTTGCAGTCTTTGTGCTAAACTAAGTTAGCCAGCTGCTGATGGTCGCTTCACATTTGACTTGAGAATGGTATCAATTTTCAAGTAAGTACGTTTCTCAAAATGTTTCCGTTCAGGTTTATGAGTGAATTATCAAATGGGGGAAAACACGCCTCATCATTTATAATCCATTTTTACATTAAAACAGGGAATTTGAAGTAAAAATATTTTTAAAGCAGTTTCTTTTTTTTTTTTACACATTTTCCGTTCAAATACAGATATGTACTATTACATACTGTACATATTTTATCAATTAATAAAAATCTTATCCATTGAGGAACAACATATCCTGTCGTGTGTCAAGAGGATTAACTTTAATTTTAGAAACCAAGTGTAGTATTAATAGAAAGTTACTGTACTGTAAGTGTCCCTAATGGGAAATCTAGGGCACAGAATTCTACATTTGAGGCGTCTCGGTAAGAGAAGAAAAACAACTGTGGAAATATCCTAAAAATAACTTGTTTGAGTGGAACACCAACTGTAATGTTCACTTCCATGTTACTCTCGGCTTTACAAGAGCCAATCCAGCTGGACCTTGCTCACTTTAACCTAAGTGCTATCAGATCAGAAGCTTTCTTACTTCTCATTTACAGCAAATCACCTCGCTTGTAATATCTGTATATGTTAATGTACTTGAGCTCATCACAATCAGTGTCTTTTTAGCCTATACTTAGCAACTGTGCGCTCCTCATATAATCTGATATAACATAATATGACAGATATTGTAGAATTTTTTCGATTTCTCTCAAATTATCTTTCTAAAGTCACAGGTCAAGCATGGATCAAATCTGTATGTGTGATCAATTCATGTACGGTGAGTTGTTCACTGCTGGCTAATATATCTGTGCATAATGAAGCTGTTATTATGTTGCCTGGGCTGCTGAGCTTGATTTCTAAGTTGTTGATTATCCAGAGTATAAATACTAAGGTTTTTTCTTGTGTCTGCGTTTCATTTTCATCTTCAACAGGTTCTGTTAATTTTGGACCTTTATCATAACGTTGTGCCATGTTTGTATTGATTCACTTATGTACTGTTATCTACTGTGGAAATATTTCTGAAAAGTGTGAGTTTATTTACAGTGTAGTCATGACCAGGAGGTTTAAATGGTAAACACTGGAACCTTATATCCTCATTAACTATTGTGTTGACATGGCAGTGAGTTTTACCGTTTACTTCACTTTT
>KV751342.1:1579903-1603904 GCA_001698575.1 Mola mola
AAGCAAACAATTAATTAACAATGTTTTCAGCGCAGATTTTTCTATTATTATATCCTTGATGTCTAACGAAAAACGCATATCTCGAAAATGTTTTCTTTTTTTTTTCAGGAGCATGAAAGTAAACTCTCATATAAATCTTATGAAAACAGGCAAAACTGTGTAATTAGACACTTTTAAGACATGCATGAAACCTTATGTTTACATTGTCATCAGATTAATATTTCAAATAGACTTACGTGCATTATCGGGAGCGACATTTTATCGCTTACTATTTTATCGTATACTTTTTAGTCATCTGATATTGACATGTGTGTAACGGTCTGACTTGGGTCAATGAAATCATGGAGCTTATATCTATCCCTATCTTAAAACATAATTTAGGCAATTTAAAGCAATCCCTCTAAACTCCCAGCATCACTTCTTAATTTCTGCACAACACTGCACTATAAAAAGTATTATTGTGGCAGACACTAGAGGCTATGCCTCTCACCCAGCGGAGCTGTCAGCTGGGGGCGGGGTTTACGTTCCCGGGCTTTCTGCTGCAAGGTTGTTCCTGTTTCAGTTTGGTTTAGGAGCTGAGGAATAAAGTTTAAACTCGCCTTCGTCTCCGGTGTTTTTACTCATCCTGCCACATTATTATAATTAAGGGTCTTTCCATTGGTCATTTAGTAGAAGTATGATAAGATCTCATGCCATGAGATCTTGCGATATTAAAACGTGACGATATTTCTTGTCGAGTGTAAAGCTGTTTCGCAAAGCAAAACGCCCATCCAAACTTCTATGTATGACCTGTGGGGGGTAGCAGTACACCTTTGTTGCATCTAGTCTGCTGGAAAACCACCAGAAGAAGACGAAAAAGCCTAACCACCTGCAGCCAGTATGACATTGGAGTCTGATGATACTAGCATTGAAGATGCCCCTGTCACTTTCAAACTGTTTGTGTGGCAACATAATGCGTCTTCTTCTTCTTCTTCTCCTTCTTCTTCTTCTTCTTCTTCTTCTTCTCCTTCTTCTTCTTCTTCTTCTTCTTCCGCTTTCAGCTTTATCTAGCTTTTTCTAGGAAATGGCACAGTGAATCATCTTCCTCCATCTCTCCCTGCCCTCTGCATCATCTTCTCTCACACCAACTATCTGCATATCTTCTCTCACCACATCCACGAATATCCTCTCAGGTCTTTTTCGTTGCCTCCTGCCTGGTAGCTCCATCTTGAACATCCTTCTAACAATATATCTGCTGTTCCTCCTCTGCACATGTCCAAAACATCTCAATCTAGCCTCTCTAACTTTGTCTCCAAAACGTCAGACCTGTGCTGTCCTTCTTATGTGCTCATTCCGAATCCTCTCCATCCTCATCACTCCCAAAGAGAATCTCAACATGTTTAACTCAACAACTCATGTACCTTTTCCACCCTCAACCCTTAGACCCTCGAACCAGGTGAGGAAAAACTCCAAAACTATAGACAGGGAAAAGGAGAAACCTTCTAAACTTCTTACAAAACCGATTTTTTTTTTTTATTTTTGATGTAGTTTCGTTAGCAAATGTGATAAAGTGTTGATGCAATTATGTATAATATTTTTAAAAGCTGAGGACATTACATGATGATCACAGATTGTTTGAAATTTGGTTGATTTATAGGAATGTTGTTAACATTTTTGCTTCCGTGTTGTTTGAGTATTGTTTCAGTGTTGACATCAACTTAGATTATATAAACCACAAGTGCGTTGTGAATTTAAGTAAATGTATTATTTCAACCTTGAAAATCGGTCATCTGCTGTCTTGGACAGTTATAAAACATTTCAAAATGCACCTGCGTTGGTTTTTGACTCATAAAAGGCATTGAAGTTTGTTTTTTTTTAGGTAATGTGAAAATCTCGTCTCGTCTCTTTCCTGTGAACCCCATGTCATTAATCATCTCGCTTCTGAGCTGAGTGCTTTGTTACACAGCTATCATTTAAATATGTTGACAATTGCTAAGGCAGAATGTGGACATTCACTGTAAAAGGCCAAATTGTTAGAAGTGGAGACTCATGGTTTTCATCGAACATAACTTCACACTGATAAGGGTATATCGTGGGGGAAAATTCAGTTTTCTTTCAGGAAAATGAGAGTCCAGACTCCATCTGCCCCATCATTTTTTTTTTTTTTGCCTATGTCCAGTTGACCGTGTTTCAGACTTTTAGAGCAAAGTGTTAGACAGCACTCTTCTCCACTAGTACCATCATTTTGTTCAGTCCCAAACTTGAGTTTCACAGCTTTAGTGTAAACATGCAGTGCAGAAACGATGACAAACGTGCCGAGACGTGTTGTGGGTTTGTCCTTTAATTTGCCGCCCATATATCATGTAAAATGACAAGGGCAAAGTGTACGAGGCTCGATATTAAGACAAAAAATCAGGATAATCTTCATTTATACATCTTCCAGCTCCAACAACATTTATTTGATATGAATATGTTCTATAAATGCTGCTTTAATGAATTCCTGTTTTTAATGACTGTACACACTTTATGTTGAAATGAAAGTTTGTGGACTCTCATATAGACTCGAGCAAACACATTTCTTGAGGCCTTGCAGGGGCAAAACTCCCACTCCTGCTGCTTGGAGACCCACCTGCCAGTCAACATAAAGTCGGGTCAAATCCCAAAGGGCATGGGTTGGGGGGGCTGGGAATAAGCTATACAATCTCTGATATATCAAAACACAATCAAGTGAACTGACAATAACACTGAGAAAAGAACCTGCAATTATCTATTTCAGGACTACATCTTCAGCTGTTGGAAAATAATAGATGATTGCGGATGATACCATGGTCACATTGTTATTTGTCTTCAGAATGAATTAAGTTAAGTCACAAGTGCAACTTATAAATAATAAATTAATAGTTTCAATTCAGTTTCTTTACTTGGTTAACATAGTTGTTTTATAATCAACATAGACTACATACTTCATCTTTGTCAAACATGATGCACCAAATGAAGAGGTTGCCTGGTCAGAGGTTTCTATGGATCACATCGGGTGGAGTGATAATAGTCACATTCTTTGGAAAACATGAACCACGTGAGATGCAAAGCCTTTATCAGGCTCATTTTAATGTCCAACAAGAATATTTTTGTTCCTTTTAGTGTCATTTATTTTCAGTGTTTTTTTTGTTCTTTTTTTATTGTTAAAAAATAAATTATTTGGATCAGAACGTATTAAATATTAACAAGGAAGCACTTCATCATTCCAACAAAAACATTCTTTGATGTAAAGTTCAGAGTCCACTTTTTGTTCCAGAGCAAGAGAATGTTTATAGGTTTTTAACTTTTTGTCTTTGAAGTATTTTTTGTCACTGCATGTATCAATTTACAGTTTATATGATTATGCATTTTACATTTATAGAGCCACAAATATACTGTATGTATCTCCATTAGCTGCAGAATATATCAGGATATCCATTCTTGTTTTTCACGTCCATTCCTTTGACAGACACCCCTGACATAAACTGATAACTAACCATCTTAATAACTAAAAAAGAAAGAAAAAAGTGCTTGTAATTCACCTAAAGCTGCCAAAAGTGTTGGCACACAATTCCCTGAAGTGTAATTAAAGATTTCAACAAACTTAGATTAATGCAGCGGTTCATACTTTTAGGTTAATTGTTTCATAACTGTCATTAAAAAGTTCAAGTTCCAAATATGTATGTACAATATATTTTCGTGGACAGTCTGAGAAAGAAATTGATGCTCAGAAAACATTGGTTAGCTGTCAGCCGGGACAACATTTTTGTTTGATATAGCATTTTATTCTGCTGTCATCAGGGAGGTCCCATCTCATCAACTTTGTGTACGTACTATAGCATGCACCTCCATTCTCCTCCCAACTCCCCAAATGAGCACTTGTGGGTTGTGATAGAACCACGACAGAGAAAGGGTCTGAAAGCTCATAGGATTGACTGCATGCAGGTATCAGTTACCAGAGGACCCCTAAGAAATCCCCTCTTCATATTCTGATGGATAAGAGCTATATTCGTGGCATAAGAGGGACCAATACAATATCAAGCAGGTGGTTTTGGGGGTTAGGTTAATTGGTCACTCTAAATTGCCCGTAGGTGCAAATGTGAGTGTGGATGGTTGTTTGTCTCTATATGTCAGCCCTGCGATGAACTGGCGACTTGTCCAGGGTGACCCCGCCTTCACCCGATGAGTACTTCAGCAACACAGATGTTTCAGAATAAGAAAAATAGTCACCTGGATGGCATTTACTGTATATCAACGAGGACAGGTATTACAAAGGTGCAGAACCCTCATAAGATACAGTATATGTAATAACAATACAAGGGCCAACTCATCGAATGAATGCACTACCACTCAACCATTGATCAAGAAAACTAAAGGGAAACTGTAAATTTTAATTCAGGAGAACGCAGAAGTTCATTGGTACACGTCTGACCAGTGAAGGGCCTTTAAAATCCAAAAACATAAAGATGTGATTTTGTTTGCCCATTTGAATTCCATGACAAACAGGCAAACTCCATCTGCTGATGAAGATCATGTTGTTTGCTTGAAAGTTACAGAACAGCAAGTGAACTGCTTCTGCAGACACTCACTCATCTTGGTTGTGGGGATCTATGAACCTGCTATTTTAGCACAGCCCCATCAACTGACTAGTCTACTATGCGCTGCACAGTGACAAGTTGCAACATCGAGTCATTCAGACATACATGTTTGAACCAGACTCTGACTTCAAAGAATAAGAGGAAGATCTTGTACAAGGTCGTCTGAAAGTTAATGGATAAGAATTGTGAGTTTTTACAACGCTAAGCCCAACCCCTGCAAGTCATCAGGACTGGTTTCTCAGGGTCTCCTTGCAGAAGACCCAGGCTGTCAGAGGTTGTTTTTAGTTGTTTGTGGATCGCAGAAGAAAAGCAGAAATACTTCTTTTTCAGTCAAAACATGATTTTTATCCAAGGCTCTTTAAGTTCAAGAAGGAACTCAATCTTGAGTTTTACTCTTTATGTCCAATTTCTTGAGTTTAATATTCATTATAAAAATTTCAAATCTCTAAACACTGAACGAATTTAATGATAAATCAGGAAGTCCATCTGCCAAGAAAGGCCCCAAGATATGCTTGGAAACTCCAGAAATAACTGAGATTGGACTCATATATGTCTTTTATAAATTGTCGTCTAATATTAATTCTAAAGTTCTAAATCACATGTCCATGATTACCAAACAAATAAAGAAAGGATTTCATAGTTAGGAAGTTTCTGTAATGCAGCCCCTGGTGATTAGAGAGCCAATCTGTCAACTAATGCTCCTCAGTTTAAAACTCCATGTTGGAAATCATCCATTTTACTGAAGTGTGTTTGTGCGAAGCATTAAAGTTCATCAAGCTCCAGGGCTGCTGCTCTGTCACTGACCTCTCACTTCTCTGGAACAATTAAAGTCAGGTTATTTGTGGGTCAATTCAGCATCAGGGTTTTATTCCATTGTATGCCATTGTTTTCATTTGCTGGAGAGTGTATGTCAAAAAAAAAAAAAAGGAAAAAAATGGTGTTCAGAGGCAGATAGGGAGAGATAGAGACGGAGTGAATGAGCAGCTGTGGCAATATTTCCAATATTTATTCTCCTCCACTGAGTGCAGTTGCTCGGGCCTTTGAGGAGCAATCAAACATCCGGAGATGGTCGGAAGATTCTCCCTTTAAGCCACAAGGTTTTATTTGAGAAAGAATACCTTCTGTTCACAGGATTTGCAGACATTTCATTTGAATCCATCTGTTTTTAAGGTGAAAAAGAGAGAAGAGGGGGAGTGAGTTAGAAATTAAACAACAGGAAAAAAAACAGAGGCAAGCTATTGAACAAAGCATGTTTGTGCATCATATTGTGCTTGATGTAATGTAGGTCAGTGTTCTGCACAGCACCAGATAAGACACAGGGAACAAGTGTTGTGTGTACTTACAAGCAAATATCTGTCAAAATAGAAATTGACAGATCTACAAGAGCCTTCTCTCTCTCTCTCCAACTCTCTTTTCTTTTTTTTCCCCTTTTTTCTTTGGCCAGAGAAGTGGTTCCTTCGTCATTAGCATTTTCAAAAAAAGGGCCAGAGATTTGGGCCTATCTGCCTCCACTCGCTGCTGCAAAGCCAGCCTGGCCCAGGTTGTTATCTGTGCACTACAGAGGTGCAGCTGTTTAGCAAATGGATTTGCAGATTTTTAAAGGGAGATGAGGAGGGGAAAAAAGAGGGGAAAGAATCAGGTATTCAGAACAACCCTGCCCAATCTGGCATTTTGTGTGTGTGTGTCTGCGTGCGGACATGTGTGTGTATGCATGTGTTTTCTTATAAGTCTTTACCTTCTGTTTTCTGAGACCCACATTATTTTTTGAAATGGCATTAAACACAAAAAGCATGAAAAATGCTTATTCTCTCTTTCTTTCGTGTTCCATTATTCACTTTCCAGCCTCCCGAGGGGCCTTTTATTCTCCAGAGCGGGTGCCATTGCCACTCTGGTTGCCTAACTGGACTGAGAGAGGCTGGGAGTGTAAGGAAGAACCAACGGGGTGCTTTAGGTGGGGTGGGGATGCTGCTGTCTTCACCACAGCTGCTGGCAAGTGCTTCTCTTTTGTCTAATGCAATCCCGGCGGGGCCAACACGCTCACATGCAAACACATTCACGTACACACGTGGAGGAATTCTGGCTTTAACCAGGGGCCCCCATGGGAGAGAGAAAAGGGCCCAAAGCCATTGGAGACACTCAGGGTGGCTTGCTCTCCTAAGTGGGGGTATGTATGATTGCACACACACACTCCCTCAGACAGTCGCTCTTAAAAGACGCAAACAGAAAATATACGTACACACATGGAGCCTCACACACACACACGCACATGCACGCGACACACCACACACAGACCGTACAGCGTGAGTGTGATGCCTTCGAGCTGCAGCCCTCAGTCTCTACCAGGAGGTGTCGTATGACAAGCTGGAGGAGGCTGAAGCTCTCTTGCAGCAGGGTGAACGCAGCACCCTGGGAGCATAAACAACATCTGAAACTCAACGATACACACACACACTTGACCTGCTTACAGAGTGTGTGCATGCCAACAGATAGGGAATGTTTCAGAACGACGAGTGAGATTAAAAAAACGTATCAGTTTATTACACTTAATTCTTAATGCAAAAACTCTTTTAAATATGTCCAAATCCAAGGTGTATTTTTTTGGAGACATTTTTAATATTAAAAAAGAAAATGCTCATCTCTATATTTATTACTGTTCATTTTAGTGAGCATTGAATGTTGTACCATCTGCAACAGCGACTCTAAGTCATTCCATGCATGTAAGTTATTCATGGTGTCTCCCGGTTGACCCACTCATCCATTCTACTTAACATGTTTCCAATTCATGTGGGGTTCTTTTTGGGTTGTTTTTTTTTAACCCCCTTTCCTCTTGCATTCTGTTGACATCTCACCACGTTTTTTGACTCCAATGTGACTCTCAAACTCATACATATTTTTTCAGGAAATCTTAAAGCCAGGACTTTGGGTGAGTGTTAAAGTGGTGGTGACACTTTCTTTTCACTCACATCAACCTTAAACCTCAGCTGACATTAAAGAAAAATTAAAGCCACATTTGCTTCCAGTCAACAGGAACATTGGTAATACATATTTGCAGCCATTTCCCATCATGCTTTGCTTACACGCCATTTCAACTCTGACTGTTTCCGAACCTCCCGATTATCCTCAGAAACACTTTCGACCTTTGATGCCTTAAAAGGTAAAAGTGATTATTTCAGCCTTGGGTGCCTCTCAAGGATCAACAGACTATTTTCTGGCTGATTAATGACAGCAGGCTCCATGTTATACTGAAGAAGATTTATTCAGATTAAGTTTCAGAATTTGTGTCATAATGTCAAGCTTTATTTATCTTTCTATCTATGTATTTGTTTATTTATTTTTGAGGCAGGAAATAAGATATTGTAAAAGTTGAAATCAACAGATGCAGAGTGTAATTGAATCAGCTAGTGTGCTTATAAATGCGTACATGTTTTCAACCGCAGCGAAGGGCGGCAGTATGTGTTCTATGTAATGACTGAACTCCCTTGCAAAATTAACAAAGAAATCTATTCAAATAGAGGAGAAGAGGTGTGCAGGTGTTGTTTAATTTTATTCATGTTCTTCTTTTACTGAGCCATTAGTGGGTTTTGTATTTGCCCAACCGTTGTGTGGGCGGCAGAGATAACAATTAAACTATTGTTAAGACAATTGAGGGCCGATAAAATTGTATTTAGATAGTTTAATATTGGATTCCCGCTTTACAATAAATACCTCAGGAATTATAATTTTCATCAGGAAAGCCAAAGCTCAAACAGGCAGCTGCTATTAAGTTTATCAAATGGCAAAATTGGTGAAAAACAGATCAAATGTCTTCTCGCGAGGATAGATCACTTTTTCTCTCTTAAAGAAAAAAAAAAAAATCAGATATATCTATTTGATAAAGTTAATTTCACCTTTGTAGTTTGCTCTGAAGGCTGCAGGATGGTCAGGTGAACCAGCTGTTGTCAGAGCAGGTGACAAATGGGTTCCGAGTAAAAAGGCTTTTTTGGACTTGAGCAGCGGTTCCAACAGATGCTGCCTGTCCGCGTGTCCCTCCCCTCTGCCAGAAATATCAGGCTGAGAATTAGGCGAGGTTATCTATAATTTAATGTAACAAGTGACAGTTCGTATGCTATGAGCCGCAGAGAACCACAAGAGGAGTGCATCTCAGTGTTGGAGATCCAGGCTGCCCTAAAGCCATCGCCTCCTCCCTTTCAAAAAGGAGAGTGGGAGTGAGGGTGGGTGAGAGAGGGAAAGAAAACACCAACACACACACACACACACACGCTCACAAACACACACCTTGCTCTTCGCCGGGGAGCAGAAAGAAGAACCTCCAGTTGGGCATAATGACTTTGCAGGGAAACAATGAGAAATAAATACCTTGGAGCTCCTCTATTAGTCAACACTTAAAAATCCCCCCCCCTCCTTCTGTCTCGCTCTCCCTCTCTTTCTGACTGTGTCTCTGTCTTAATGAGCCTCTTGTTGGAGAGGTAACTAGGGCCGCCGCTCTGCTCCACGGCGTTCACGATGTGGAGACTGTTCGCTGTAATCACACAGAGGCTTGAGATGGAGGGAGCCTGGATTAGCTACTTTAGCACGTGAGGAGTGTTTAACATGGCACCCGACACCACGCTCCTTCCTGTCTTCAACGCTATTAATTTAATTTGCTTTTAGCAACAAACCATGTTCCCTCTTTTTTTCCCCCTTTCTTTCCGCTCCACTCATCCCTCCCAAAACCTTTAATTTGGACCATCCCTGCTTTTTTTTTTTTTTTTTTTTTTTTTTTTCAATCAATTCAGGCGTCAGTGCAAATTATCGCAGCCCGCTGCTAAGAATTACTAGGTAAGAAAGCTAAATGAAGATGAAGAATTGGAAAATGTTTCCAGTTGGAAGAATGTTGATTACCGGGGCCGGGGTCCCGGAGGACTCCCTACTATTTATCCTCATATTTTGGGCTGCCTTTCCCTTCCCACTCCCCTCCACGCTTCTCCTGGGGCCTTGGAGAAGCAGCTTGCACTCAGCGCTGCCAAAAGAATTTATTAGAGCAAATGGTATTGTAAGCCCTATGGAAGGCATACCTTATGTGGAGATTTAAAAGATATTAGGAGGATGGTGCAGGCAGGAACCCAGGTGTGCCTGGTAATAGCCATTGTCTTGAGTGTATGCCTGTGTGTTGTGTTTGTGTATTTACATGTGGCTCAGTGTGTTTATAGAGCTTCTGCCTGGGAAGACGAGAGGAGGAGAGCAACACAACCCAAGACACCAGAGCAGACCCTCTCTGATTGTGCACGTCTCTCCATTGTAACCCTGCGGTTAACCACGGCAGGCTGGGGTCAGAAAGGGACTTTTTTCCCGCTATTTCTTTGCATATTGTCCACAAATGGGCAGGGTTTATCACATGAGACACGCTGCGATAGGTTCAGTCATGCCGCCAATCACAGAAAAGGAAGCGAACTCAAACTTTGTTTGAGATGATTCTTCTGGCTTCTTGTTGTTTGTTATATTCCTCACTTCTGAGGACAGATTTTATTTGTAGAGACTGATGCTGAAACCATTTTTTTTTCAAATGCAATGTTTAATCTAAGAATTGATTTTGTGTGTGTGTGTGTGTGTGTGTGTAAAAGTATTTCACCTGAATGCTTGTATGAATAAATGTCACACAAAAAAACTATGTACATGTACAATAACATGTCATAGGCTCTGATGTTTTAATGGAATGTTGCTATTTAAAATCATGTTTTCTCTAATAATGTCCATTTGAAATTTCCATTTTTCCCTTAAAAACAATATTTTTAAATTGTTGTGATTTCAGGTTTCCGTACCGGCTGGAGCTGTTTTGGTGCTCAAAATGCGTATTAAGTGTAGTATGGTAGCAACACCTTATCCACATTATGCAGCTCAATTATTCCATGAGCAACACCTGCAAAACAAATTTGGCATTCAAATTTGCTAAGGATGATCAAACAACGCCAAAATACTGTCATTATTTCTCCCTCACATACGGCATCAAGAGGAGGAAAAAAATAGCCTAGCTTTTTTTATTTATTTATTTTTTTTGATGCACTGAATTAACTATTCGGCTGGAAGCAAACTTCATTTTATAGGTTTCATTCACTTCATTTCCCAAAGTGTATTTAACTGCTATTGCAAACACAACTTGATTTGGATTCACAAATTCTCACCTACCAGGAAAACAACAACAACGACAAAAACAAAAAAAAACCCAATTTAAATATACTTTGAAAGAAGTTTTTAGGCATTTTGTTGATGTGTAATGCATCACCTTGGATAACTTTTACATTAAAGTCCTGCTCCCGAGAAGCTCTTTGAAACCCAGTTGACAGGAAATCGTAGCTCTGGCGGTGAAAACGCCAGAAAAAAATGCTAAGCTAGCCTCGCATTCTGAGGCTAGATGAAGAGAAATCAGGGCTAATGAATTGCGCTTCCCTGGATATAATTCTGTAATAGCTATAATCAGGCCATTCCGAGCACATGAATATACATGGCCAGCATCAGCTGCAATCCTGTTGGTGGTCAATATTCCTGAAGCTTTGCCGGTCGGGGAATATTCCTGCTTCTCTGCTCTGCCTTAATGTTATCAGGTAACACACACTGGCATTAAATCCCACAACAAAATAAAGCCTCTTTTTGGAAGCCTTCACAGAAGACAATGCGGCTCTCACCAAAAGCCCTTTAAGTGTTCGTGTTTTAATGTCATTACGGCACCACGAAGGAGCACAGAGACCGGGCGGGAGGAGGAAGGCAAAAAAAAAAAGAAAAAGAAGAGGAGCTGCGGCTTGAAAAGAGAAACCCTACACAAGACCTCAAGGTACATTTGCTCAGAGCAGAGACAAAAAGACTCAAGCAATGGCAAAAACAAACGGGACGGGTTTATTACGTTTATGCAGTGAATAGTGGAACAACGGCCTAGGCAGTCCTCACTGACAGCTTCTAAAGCTGCAGATTTGTGCCCATTAGTCACACATTTTAGCAAGAAGGTGGTTTCTAAAGTGCATTGATAGGGATTACAGTTCTATCCTTTCCTGTCTTTCTTTCAGCACCGAAACATGTGCCTGATTCCTAAGATGCCAGGAGGTTTCTGCAAATAAAAGAGTGGGGGAACTATTGTATTTGTTTTCTAAAATGGCAATCCATAGGGTATTAAGGAGCTTAATCTGTGATTAATATTTTAATGAACAAAATAAGGCGCACATTCTGAAGTTTACGCCGTCCCACACTACAGGATGGTTTATTTACACATCGTCTGGCTGAGAGGGAGACAGAAAGAGGCAGATGAATGCAGAACACGTTCTGTTGAGATTACATGGTGGCACTTGGGTGCGATTACACCAAGAGGGATTTGAATAATCTCAGTTTATTGAGTTCAAGATATTTTGTAATCTTAGATTAGTTTTAACAGGAACATTCTTAACGGTGCTCTCCAAGCTAGGATTAAGACAGAGTTTGTGTTAGTAAATCCAAAATCAGTACATAGGGCCGTTTCCGTGTGCTTGCACCCTAAATTTGCCCTTAGAGTAAGTGTTTGTATGTATATTTGTTTTAATTTGTCCAGGGAATGTATCTTAATTCCTGGTGAGGGTCAGCATGCCTTGCTCCTGGGTTATCAAACAAGAAGGTGAACAGATAATCTAGTTTTAATTGTTGTAGAGAATCTGGATGGCTCGGAGTGAATAAATGGAGGGAAACCAACAATCATATTATTTATCATATCAGCTATAAGTGTCCTGAGTTAAAGTGCTACAGTAAATTAGTTCAAATCTGTTAAAATTAGCTCAATCCAGACAAACTATAATACTAAAGTGGCAATAATAATTTATTAACACGGGTGATTATTTAACTTTTTTTGCTTTAACATTTTTAAAATTTTGAATTCTGGATTTTTTTAAGGGAATATTTTTAAAAAAATGGGATTTTGCTACTTTTACTAAACAAAAATACTTTATTTCTTCTACTAACACTGTTGACTTCTGTCACCCACATTAATAAATAAATTACAAACAAATAGTCATCCTGTCCTTGAGCAGCAGCAAAGAGTTGCAAAGTCAAATAATACATGCTAAATAATAAAGTTTTGCTGCTGTTTGAGTATAAACTGGTGATAGTCTAAATCAAATTCTAAATTATGCAAGTGAGCCTTGGAAGAAAAAACAATGTTAGCTTTTTCACCTGCACTTATCAATTTGAATGAAGTGCCATTTATCTCTGAACAAGAATATAAAAGTAATCCCCCTTGACACTTTTAACCAGCATATTTGTCATTCTTCTCTTTAAAGGCCCAATAATATTTTTAGAAAAAGAGGGAAAAATGCAAAATGAAAGGAACATCTCCAGTAAGGTGTAGTGAGCACCCAGATCTTCTTCTCAATGACCTCACTCCCTGCTTAGTTGTTTCAAAGCAGAGAGAGGAGAGGTAGAAGATAAAAACATTAGATAACCATCGGTGTCTCCAATATCTTTCCTCAAAGAGGCTGAAGGCCCACATTGCCTATAATTGGATTTGATTTGCACTCCCAGCATCAGTTAGGGAGATTAAGGGCAAGCACAAAAATCCCTGCGATTCCTTTTCATCCAGATGACAAGCGAGGCCTAACAGATCCTGAAAGGAATATTTGCGACGGAAAACCTTTGCGTCATCATCGCATAGAGGCTGGAAATGACAGTCTTAGGGAACAATGAGCACATAATAATGAAAAAAAAAAAAGTGGATTATTATGGTTGCTCTTAAGGGTTTGTTGTTTTACCCACTTTAAAGTGAGAAGAAAAACTCGGTACCTGATATGATGATGAAGACGCAACAGACAAACCGGAAAAAAAAAAAAATACTCCACTGGAATTCCTCAACAACTTAAAACTTGAGTGTAACAATAGTTTACTAATTAGAAAATGCAAAACAAAGATAGTTGAAAAGTTGTGGAGCACATAGAGGGACCGGATGTTGCCAGCAAAAGCTCTTAGTCAGAATAATACAAGACTTAACTTATTTTTCTTCCTCTTCATCGCCTGTGGGCAAAGAGAGGTTCTGTTCTGGCCTGATAAGTCATCTATTTGAATGGATTGTCATTCTCACAGGTATGTAAATAAAAAAAACAAACCGTGTTCCTCTCCCCTTCATTCCACTCTTTTGACAACGAGCAATGCTTACACTAGATTAAATCACCATCAATAGACTTCCCCACGCTCGGGTGTCGTATTCACTCTACCCCATGCCAAAAGACTAATATTAGTATCTCCAGAAAATAATCTCTCTTTATTTTGCAAGTTCCCTGCTAAGGCATTCACATTCGCATTTATCAGAGGATTTAAATGCGGATGAAATAGTATATAAGCTGGATCCCCTCAGGAGAGGTTCTCATTCTCTTGTATTCTTTCAGATGGGGAGAGAAAAAAGAGAGGGAGCACGCTGCACCTTGGCGGAGAAAAGGGAGAAGGAGGATGCCGAGGAGGAGGAGGAATTAATTTTTCCCCTCTGGGAGAAACACATGCTGGATCTCAAGAGTTGGAGGGAATCTTCCCATCATGCTCTGATTGGCATTAAGGGGGAGGGGGGTGGAGAGGATTTGAGGGAGAGAGATGCCATGGTTGTTACTAATGATATATTGTCTGAAATGTGAACGGTGTTTTGGTGGGTGCTTGTCGTTTAAAACGCTCAGCAGATCGCCTTTGCTTGCAGGAGGCTCTGCTTTATGTCTTCAAGCTTCATTTTCCCTTCTTAAAATGTTATTATTGGCAGGTACTGGGAAAAAAAGTGGGACAGGCACTTCATCTGAGAAATTTAAACTTTATGCAGGTGTTGCTACCTGAAAAAAAAGAAGAAAAACCACGATTAAGGCTGCAACTAACGATGATGCTTGTTGTATTTTCTCAAATTAGCAATTAGCATTCCTTAAATAACTTCTTTTGTCTGACCAAAATCTCAATGATTAGATATTTTTCAGTTAGATAAAGATGAGCAAATTCTCACAAACTAGGATCTGGAAGCAAAGCATATTCAACATGAAAAATAATCCAATCAAATGATTAGTGAATTTTTTTTTTTTTTTTTTTTTTTTTTTTTTTTTTTTTTTTTTTTTTTTTTTTTAATCAAAATACTCAGTCAGGATTACTCAAAAGGTCACCTCAGCTCCTGCTGACACAGTTTTGAAAACTTCTGCAGGTTCTGAAATGACCTTCATCTTAAGAAAATGGAACAACAATAGCTTAAACAGTTCTAAGAATAAATCACTGATATAATATATTCAGATACAATAACAAATTCCAAAGACTTCATATTGTTCATCTAAGCTGTAGAGTCACATTTATGGAGGTCATAAAGTTTGTAATAAATGGAAATAAAAAGAAAGAAAGATTAGGTTGTCTTAGAGTGCAATAGCTTCAAAATTAGACAAAAATAGATTTGTTTTCAGCAGTAGTATAGATTAATAAAATGGTATTAATATGAATTTATCACCAGACAAGAATGACGATACAGGCCCAATCACAGATCACATTCATCGACAGCAGCTTCACACCTCATAGTTACCATGTTTGAGGATTGTTGGGTCGTTGGGTTGGCACCAAGTGATGACCCAAAGCATCGGTGTTTGACAACCCATGAATATGATTCAACATCTTACATCCAGTATTCTATGATTATGCAATGAAACATTTGGTCAAAAATGCTGAGTGCCGGGTCGTCAAATACTAACGTTTGCGGTTGGTAGAAGCAGGATATAATGACAGGTATTCAACGCACAAATTACACCTCAAAGGTCAGAATAAGTGGTTAGGTTTTGATGACTGGATGCTTAAATCTGCATTATTAGTTTCCTGAAATGTCCGTCCAGCGACAAGAACCAACCTTGAACAATGGAGGCCACAGTAGGTTCCGGACCAGAACTGACCTAAGATCAGTTCTCAGCACGATGAAGACAACAGCGTTGGCAAAACAGACAACTAAAAACATCAGCAGCAACAGCAACTGCACATTAAACCTTTCTGTGACGCTGCAGTGGTGAAGGCTCATGTTGGGTCTTTCACTTCCTGTAGCCTCCAGAAGGTGGAACACTTTGTTTTAAACACAAGTGGAAAACCTGCCTTCACAAATACACCAGGACAGAACTGACAAAAAAGAGTTTTAAAGTGCAGCATTGAGTGCTACACCAGAGACAGAGGAAAAATAAAAACAAGACTCACAGATGACCACTTTAATATTTGATAGCGCATGTGGGCTTCCTACCACTTACTATAATTAAATCAGCCGAGACCTCACTTATAAGGACTGAATTTGGACGCCATTTAAGTCGTATTGGGTTTCATTGACTCAAACAAGTGCAACGTCGGTTTCGACATGACAGGCAGACGAAAAAAAGGATAAAAGTGATACCCGCTGCTGCATTTATGCAACAGACGCACGGATAATGCAGCTAATGGCCAGACGTCTAGCCAGACACTGTCCTCTGTGTGTTGACGGGAAGACAGAAGGCTGAGGAGCTGCACACAGATCAACCCATATTGACTCAATCTATTGACAAATGAATTTGGGGGCAAAGTCCTTCTGCGAGTTGTTGATTTAGATGTCACAGTTCATTCCTGTTAGTGCCAAACCCCACAACACATATCTCTGCCTGGATCTGACGGCAAGCTGTGGGTTAAAACATCCTTTTATTAAAGTGCGAGATATCAGAATTCTACACGATTATCATAATGCAGCATGTTTCCACAGCCCTGCTCATTAAGTGAGAGCGGTAAAACTGCGAGCCCGCAAATATGAAGCATATGATAGTGAGCCATTAAAAATTTGGAAATAATGCTGGTGAATTCGAAATGGAAATGAAATGAGTGGAATTCAAAGTTTGTTTTCTGCAATATTATAGCCAGCCGACTGCATTAAAAAGCAATTAAAGCTAACTATTGCATTACATGGAAATGAATTAAATTTCAGTGCACGGAAATGCTTGTTTTCTCCATAAGCATGGTGTAAATGAAACTCTTCATTAAGGATTTAGAAATAATAAAAAAAATTTAGCCTGTACAAGGAGCCTTCAAAATGTTCATCAATAGCAGTATTTGCTTTAATGAGCTGTCTGAGGAACAAAAATAAATAAATAAAAATAATTTAAGAATTTGCAGTGCACTTTAATGCCATGATAACTTGATCAGTTTTCCAAGTTCATATCGTGGGGAAGTTAATAAAATCTCCAAGAGAGAGAGATCAGCCGATTTCATTTCGGCAACTTCTCAACTTTGCACAAAGATGCAGCAGGTGCTGGCATGCGAGAAGAATTTTGAGTAAATATTGATCCTGCAAATGTGTGCTGTTCACACCCTCCCTGTTTCTGCCTCCCTCTGCCTGCTCTCCGAGCGACGCACCCTCCCTGCAGCCAACATGGGAGCTAGTTAAGTGAGGTATCATCTTCAGTCTGTCGCTAACCCACTGTCTCCCACAAGGCCACTGTGGGAAGGGTACAACTGTTGCGAGTGGGCGGCACATCTGTTCCCAGAGACAGGCAAGGCCTCCCCCGCCTCATCACGCGCCTCGGTTAGCGTTTCACGCGCATCACTAATAACCACTCTGGTATCGGTGCTGAGCTGGAGACAAAGGCCGTTGACGGATGCCACTCGCCTTCAGATCTGAGGCCTGACATTTCTAATAAAAAGTGCATTAAGTATCATGTTTACCTTATTCTCATCCTTTGATCCATCTGCCGTGCTGTTCACACTTAAAAGGTTAAGTATATTCAAAATATACGCTTCTGACATGGAATACATTTGCAGTCAATGGCGCAGTTTCTCGACTGAAGCACCATATGTAGAGTACTGCTGTATGCTATGGATGCCAGGTTTCAGACACACGGGTGTTTGTGAAAATATGCAAAGACAATTTATGGCATAAAAAACTGCTTCGCTGTCTCAGCTTAACCCCGCAAACTTTACCGTAAGAATATCACAACTGTACAGCTTTTGTCAAAGTCAAAAGTACTCCCTCCCACAATAGGCAGGGATATGCGCGCACCCGCACCGACCTAAAAGTTTAAATCCAACTCGAGCGCCGAGAGACAGAACGATAGAGATTGTGTGTGTTTGCAATCCCTGTGTACTTTTTTTTAAAGAGCCGGATGGAGCGGGGGTGAGGGTGGGACAAACATGGAGAGGGACGCTCAGGTGAGTTTGTGTGTTACAGGTAGAAAAAGAATAGATTGTGTCAACCGGGCTAGTTCACCAGCTCACCGGGAGCAGTGATGGCTCTGGTAGGAGAGGGCGAGCAGAGAGCGTGGAGGATGAAAGATGGGGCCTAATCCTCCACATGTGGCATATACCAACCCCCCCCTCTGTTTTTTAAAAAGGAGAGCCAACTGGAGCCTTTCTTTGGACTGTAGGCCAGAGGCTCCAGGAAAGCACTGCCTCCAGCCAAAGCACATAGTGTGAAATGAGAAGCTAAAGCTTGAATGTGCTTTTGTTTATCAGAAAACTGCACTCTAAGTGGGATTGGCAGTGGAGGGGCCCAAACTCTATAAGTCATATAGACTGGCTAGGGCCGAAGTGGAGATGGCGCAGCGACGTTTCAGGCAGCTCGTCAGTCAGCCGCTTGGCAGCCTGCTCCTATAATCTTGGTTCCAACATAAAGAAGGGGATCAAAGAGGTCAATTTCAAGTCAGGAAGTATGGTCACAAGTTAAGAAAATAGATGCAGAGAAACATTCGATATCCACCAGTTTGGTAGGAGAACCGCTAAGGGAACTCCAGAAGTTAAACCAAAGCTTGGAGAATTGGGGTCAAAGATTTCTGCGTGAGAAGAGGAATGCGGGGTGCCAAAGACCATTCAATTTTTGAGATGGATTATATAAGGAGATTCATGACCACAAGATTTTTGGCTCCAAAGCTGCGAAAAGATAACTTAGGCAGAAAGTTATGAAGGGCTTCAAAACCTTGGACGAATGAGCACAACGTCCAGGGAAATGTATCCTCCATCAATCAATTCACCAAGTCTGTTTTTTGGGATGCTGAACTTGTGGATACCCTCAGCTAATAATTTTAGTAAATTTAGGAATTCGTTCAATCATCCGAGAAATTAAAAGTTCTGATCACCACCTAAACAAGGTTAAGAAAGATATGTAAAATGTGTGTGAGATAAATCTTTGCTACAAATATTGGTTAAAAAAATAAAATGCTGTTGATAAAAACGCTGACCATAAACAGCATGTTTCTACACCGCTGAAACCTTCATTTTGTCAGTGTTCAATATAGTGTCAGTCAAGCTAATTGGCTTGTAAATATCAAAAATCACTAGTTAAGGTTGTTTGCTTCATTTACAGTTTCTGTGATTTATCACTGAAGAAGCCATTTCCAATGTCCTCTTCACATTAGCAGAGTGCCCAATTCCAGCTGAGATACTGAGGTCCAAAGGATGAGGTTGATCTCATTAATTTATGAGGACTGAAAAGCAAAAATGTCTTTTATGCACACAGAACAAGAAGCATTTCAGCAGTGTAAAAGGATCGCAGGAAGATCTGAAAACGTGAAGTGGTTTGGCACTGGAATAGTATGACAGAAGGGTAGAATGCAGAGGTCAGAGGGCGGCCGGGTTTGTGCAAACCCTTTTTCAAATCCAAAATGTAATGGAGAAAAAAAAGAAAAACTTTAATTAACTTTTCATGTTTGATGTTTCAAAGACGTTCCTCCTGACCTCAGTTTGTCTACCTAATCATAACCCTGCCATGTCAGTTGGATGCAACAGTCGGGGGCAAAACAGTTTGGATTTTGGAGGAGGTAACCATATATCAGTGTTTCCAGGTCATTCCAGTCTTGTCGTTAACAATATCTAAACAATTTTCCTAATTATATAAATGACATGCACCACATCATCCGTCCAAAATATAGATTGTCGGTTAGCTGGTCGATGATAAGATGATTTTAATAGTGTTAAAGGGCAACATTTCAATTTGAAATGTTCAAAACATTAAGTCGCCATATCAACATAACAAGATTTAACAATTCTATGTGTTGTATAATTAACAATTATTGTATATTGTAGAGATAGCCGGTGGAATTAGCATGCTAACCAACTAGCTGCAGCACATCTTTTGTCCAGCAGTTACAGCCTCCAGTTATGACAGAAACTGAAACCAAACATCCTTTATGTACATCGCAAACATGTGCCCCTGGGAAGAGACCAAAGAGCGAGGCTAAAAGAAATGAAAAAAAGAAAAAAACACTTGCTGGCACATGCACATGCTGCATGTGAAATAATGCACTTGTGTTGTTTTGTCTTGCTGTTGGAATGTGTGTGTTCTTCCACTGCTATCAGTTTAATTTTCCTTTGTGGATAACACTTGACTTATTAATTCAATGAGATGAATCAGGATTTGATGTTGGAGAAGTTCAATATACATATTTAGGGACACTGCATACTGCACATCTTAATGTACACTAACTAGAACAGTGTCACTGGGAATGAGAGAAACACTTCCCCCTATTCTTTCGGAGCATGTGGCTAATAACAACATGTGGCCCATCAAATGAAAGACCTTTTTTATACGTCCATTTTTTGTGTTATTTTTTATATAATACAAAATACAGCACAAAGCAAAATAAGGAGTCAACGTGGGAATCCGTGTCTGGTTTAAACCAGTTTATCTGATCCCCATAACCTAGATGAGGCAAAGGCGTAGAATTACATCCAAGCTCTTTTAAGGCCACAAAGTTTTAATTCTTAAAGGTTTAATCAGTGACTGGACCAGGAGTGACTCAAGATCAAGAGGTCAGCCGATATTTAAATAAAGTCATTCTATTGAAAACACCCAAACTAATTAAATTATTGCAACAAAGTTTTTTCTGTGCATCCAAAGCCTGACATAAGAGTGCTTTGTATCATAGAATTCCTATGTTGTCCAAATACTAATGACAAAACATCAGTGAGCCACTGTTCTACTCACTGGCATGTTACTTCATTATTAAGAACAAGGGCACTATAGTTTATTTTTCAGTCAATCCCAAACGTTGGTGTTTCCATGGATATGTACTACAGCTCAAAACGTGTATTTATCTTCGGCTAAAAATAGTCTTTATTTCCTGTTGTTTTAGCAATGTTTTTAACAACTATACCTACAGCTGTTTCAGGAGGTCGCTCAATCTTTTATTTTAAAAGCACAGGAGGAACGAGTGAAAGAAAATAGTTTGTGTCCAGAGATAATCTGCATTTTAGCTTTTCTCCTTCTTGTGTGTTACTTTCTAGACTAATCAGGGATCAAACGTATCACTCAAGTACCATCCACAGTATAGTTGAAGGAATTAAGGTTGTTTCTGACTTTCTAAGTCAATCCAAGGCAAACAGGCAAACATCCAACCTCAACAAATCTCTTTCAACGGACTGTGCGCTGCATTTCACATTGATATCCAATACGCTAGAGGCCAAGATACTTTGCGGCGGCTCCTGTTAAACAACACAGCGACACAAAGCCAGCACATCATCGCACTGCAGCAGCCCTGCATTACTCCCTCTTTTTAAAAGCTGTACCACTTTCAGTCACTCGAGGACAGACACAAAGAGCAGGAGCTTTTCAAAGGGCCCATTGTGGAGCCCAGTGAAATTATTCAATTAGTGAATTTAGCACCTGATCTGGTTAGCCAGTAGCCCCAAGGACGCTACAGCTGCATGGGAGAGAGAGTTAGACACATAAAAGAGGAGGGGGGCTGGACAGACCTGACGATGTAATACTCATTACTTCCAACTCCCCCCTGTTTTATGATAGCAAAATTACCCAGTATTCATAGCACACACTGTAAAATACTGCTCTTCATAACACACACGTTTTCGGTCTTTACTGTCTGTGATATGGCTGCAAATTGTAAGCATACATGGATTTTGTCGAACAGTTGTTAGATTATGTGTCTTTAGCTGATGTTGTGACACGAGTAACATGACACTGCAGAAACAGGAAGGAGTTTCAATAACTGTTTTATTTGGAGCACTTACATTTGCTATACAGAACAATTCTAAATACCATTACATCCATATTTGATCGTTCAGCACCGCATTATTTATGCCCAACGCAGGAATGAAGCAATGCGTCCGTTTAAGGCAGGACTGTTGATGGAATGTAGCACACATTGATTTCATATAGGAGACTAGGGTTTGGGCCTCGTCACATTTTAATCAACGATATCAGTGAGCTTGATAATGTGTCAAAAAACGATTTGTATTTCTGAGCCATTATGGAGCTACTGTAACTGCCTAACTCAAAACTAATCTAAAGTTGGCATCAGATGTGGAAGACAGATTTTTTTGACCAGTCCCCTTGTTAACCACGCAGCAAGCTGCATTATTTTTCTGATGTGTGCGTTAAAATACTCCAAAAGCTACAAAACATCGTAAATGCTGTTCCGATAACTAGAATTACGTGAGGAGACACCCAGCAGAAAGCTATTTGCTACCTATTACTTCAAGTGGTAATAGCATTGAATAAAAATATGAAATTACGTAAAGACGCAGGTTATTGAAATACATTAGTTTGCATGAAAAATAGAATTTGCAGCAGAGACCAAAAGTGTTTCTTGTACCATGTTTATTTCTCATGTAACGTGGGCGATTTATATGGGATGGGGGTTTATGTGTAACGGTGGGAATTTTGGTGCTGATCTCAGCTTTTTGAACACTTGTATTATAAATTAAACATATGACAGCCCCTTGTCCATCTTTCACAACCAACGGGCCAAAGGCTGCACCAATACCATTTCCATGTAATCCGCCATATCGAGTGCCTAAACAAGAGTGATAAGCAACCTTTGTTTTGATTACAGCTCAACAAATATGTCTTCCTTTTTCTTTACTGTGCAGGAGCTGAAGGCACATGCCAGTTGGCATTCAGCTGATGGTGTTGCAGTGTGTTCCAGTGCAACATTTCTGTCCTGCTGTTTGCAACGCATGGCGACACATGACAGGGTGTCTCTGTTGGGGCTAGTTCTTAATGTCCCAGCCCTCAGAGTTCATAACAGTAAGGCGATATGATTAATGTAGCAATGCTAACCAACCTAGAATTGAAAATAAGGCTTGTTGATTTCACATTCAGGCAATGCTATTTGACCTCTGTTATTGAATAAAAGAGGTCATGTTAAAGCACATTTTTACAGCAAATCTCTAATAGTTGATCACTTAGTCAATCCACAGATTTATAACGTTGACATTAAAAACGCAGAATATATTCCATCAAGTGTGGACTGTTGGTTACTTGTGACACTTAATAGAACCATGGTCATCACTGGCTTTGATCCATTTGGCCCTATTTAATGGCCAGTCTACCTCAACTTCCTCCACTTCCTGTCCAACTGTACCAACTGTTACCTCAGAACCAAAACAAATCATAAGCAATGTATCTTCACCAGCCATCTGCATCCTTCGAGCTCTTTTGTATTCTCGAAATGGGAAAAAAGGAAAGGAAAGAAATTTGAGCCTGATGAAGCCAGATGGCTCACAAGGTTAGCCCAAGCCTTTTAAGAGATGAACACCAGTGGTCACATACATTACAGTAACATAACATGTCTTCTGTGTGTCTAAAATTAGTCTAATAAACCACATTACCAAAGTGCTTTATGTTTTTTTTTTCTTTTCTGATATGTATGGATGATTTCTTGATCACTATAATTAGGGGAACTCTAATGAGCCAATTATGCAACTGACGAAAGCAGTTTGATGATTTGTACACACACAAAAAAGAGTGAATACGTGGGGAGAAAAACAGCAATAACTCTACGTTTGAACTGACCCGAGTGATTAAAGGCCATGTAAATACTTACTTCCAAATCAGCTACATTAAATATTATTCATGCAGGTGCTGGCCAGACGTTTTTCCACGAAGTTGTGGCCTCACTTTGCAATAAAAAAGGAAAACAGCAGCGTATCAAATCACAAATTTAATTTTAGAACCAGCAGAATAGCACATTCAGCAGCCTGTTGTTTCAGATTTGAGAATATCTCCCCCACCTCAACCTGCGCACATCGCACTGAGTGCAAACACTAAGACGAAAGCGTCAGTAAAACTGTTCAGACTCGGATACCTTTAATTTATACTTGCATGCAGCGCAGCAAGTAGTTTTCAGCGCTGAGGCCAGATAGTGAGACGGCATCTTATTGTTAAAGACCTGCCTGGAGGACAGCTGGCCTCCAGCATACTGAATGCAATGAGATGGCGTGCAGTGGCATGGCGTGGACACGAAAACAACAGATTTATTTTCACAACATCATCAGGCTTGATACAGATTTCTACAGACTTTTCGGTGCTAAAAAAAAGAAATCTATGTACAAAATTTTGGTCCCTCCGGGGGCCTCTTTCTGCATCCACCTCTATTCATTCTGCTATCTTTGTGTGCCATAATGGGATGGTTTTGTTTGGCACATTTTATACTAGTGCATCTCAAGGAGAAAAAAAAAGTTATATA
>KV751342.1:1614069-1636694 GCA_001698575.1 Mola mola
CAAACCTTTCAGACTGGCAAGGCACAGCACCGGGTCCAGTTCCTAATTTTGAATCTGTTGGCGTGTGCAAACCAAAAAGAAATTTGTTCAAAACCAGAAAAGTGGGTTCTCAGCTGGAACCAAAAAAATAGTTGTCCTTGCCATTCGCGACGTTATTAATGGGTTTGTCACATTTTAACCTATACGCAATGTTGCGTATACATTTTACATACCATATACATACAGAATCATTATAATGATCTCAACATTTTCTCATCCATAACAGTCTGTGCATTTCATAAAAACAAATGTCCGAATGAACCGAACGAAAGCTCATATGTGATAAATGCAAACCGCCATTGTGTCACTGTTGTGTTTACTTTTCTAGGCCTTGTGCATTGAGCAAAATTGATGAAGTAGGGCGTCAGAGCTTCGGTTCCCCTTAAACTGATATTGAATGCGGACCGGTTGACTAGAAAGCACCAAGGTTCTGAGACTCCAAAATGGAACCAGAACCAGAACTGTGTTGATACTGTGCACTGAGGCCTTTCATATTACGCCAGGTTTGGCTTCACAGCTGTTCTTGTTATGTCACAGATCATGCTCATGAACCCACCTCTTCAAATCAGATTTTCACTGAGCATAGAGAACATTTAGACTTCCAGCAATCAAAGTAATAACAGCCTGATATTATCTGATTCTGGACACGTACATCATTTCACATAGAGAAGCTCAAACATTCAACCGGAGGAACATGAAAATATACAGTATTTCTCTCTTGAGGGTGTCTCCAAGCAGCCTGATTTCTCAAAAAGGTCTGAAAACGGCATGAGAAATCAATTGATTTTAAGACACATTCCAAATTTTTCAGACATGTAACACTAAGCTCATCTCTGTTTTATTGGCAGTCTGCATTGAAACATATGTGTCTATAGCACAATATTAGAATAAAACAGATTATTAAATTATTAAACAGTTTTTTCAAATGTTTTCACATTTGCAAAGGGAGGATAACAAACACTGTGGCTCAACAGTGGCGACTTTCTTCAGGTTATAGACCGAATCAACCATCTCACATCTGCAAGTCCTCAGTCAATAGGTGATTAAAACAGATACAAAAGATCAATAAAATCTTGTAGCTAGATCTTAAAAGTTCTGCTTTTCTCTTTTTTGTCAATTTTCCTGATTTGTTGAGTACTGATTAGTAGTGAGTGAACTAGTGATGCATAAAGTCAGTGCTTTCCCTCACTTCACTACTACAATGTGACCATTCACTTATCTCCTACAGCCATGATGCCTGGGAGGGAAATTGAAGAACTGGCTAGTGTGTTTTTTTCTTTTACGCCTCTCTCACAGGACAGGTGAGAGATGACAATCTGAAAGTCCTGTCCTGTCCTGTTTTACCCCACCAGTGGTAATAAAAGAAACTCTAAAAGGAAGGTACTGAAGCATTGTAATATTCCCATTGGCTACAAAGGGCTCTGCTGCAAAAAGCGGCACTGTGGAACTAATTTCTCTTTCAAGCAAGGTTCATCCAACTAAATTTAGGTCTTTGTTTCTATTATTATTCCATAATATTTAACTAGATCACAAAACCTCCTACAATTCAGTGATCCACCCCATTTAATACAGCTATATTTCTTCTTCCTCTTTGGGTTTTACCTAGCTTTTTCTAGGAGTTGACTTCTTTCACACCAACTATCTGCATATCCTCTCTCACCACATCGAGAAATCTCCTCTCAGGTCTTCCTCTCTGCCTCCTGCCTGGTAGCTCCATCTTGAGCATCCTTCTACCTATATATCCACTGTCCCTCCTCTGCACATGTCCAAACCATCTCATTCTCTATCTTTGTCTCCAAAACAATCGACCTTTGCTATCCCTCAGATGTCCTCGTTCCTAATCATGTCCATCCTCATCTCTCCAAAAGAGAATCTAAACATCTGCAACTCTGCCACCACCAGCTCTGCCTCCTATCTTTTGGTCATTGCCAACATCTCCAAAGAATACAACACTGTTGGTCTCACTACCCTCTTGTAAACCTTTCCCTTCACCTTTGCTGCTACTCTTTTGTCACAGATCAATCAAGACACTTTTCTCCACCCACTCCGCCCTGCCTGCATTCGCTTCTTCACCTCTTTACCACACTCCCTGTTGCTCTGAACAGCTGAACCTAAAGTACTAAAACTCATGGACCTTTTTCACCTCTACTTCCTGTAACCTCACCGTTCCACTTGCCTCTCTGTATTTCACACGCATGTATTCTGTCTTGCTACGACTGACTTTCATTCCTCTTCTTTCAAGCACATACCTCCACCTCTCCAGGTTTTCTGCCACCTACAGATCAGAATGTCATCTGCAAAAATCATCCTCCACGGAGATTCCTGTCTGACTGTCTGGTCTGACCCTGTCAGTCTGTCTGTCACCATAGAAAACAGGAAGGGGCTCAGGGCCGATCCTTGATGCAGTCCCACCTCCACTCCTACAGTGCACCTCACCACTATCATACATACTGCTCTCATACATATCCTGCACCAGTCTAACATACTGCTCTGTCACTCCGGACTCCCTTTTACAGGAAAACAGTTCCTCCGTCAGCACCCTGTCAAGGCTTTCTCTAGATCCACAAAAACAGAATGCGACTCTTTCCGGACTTCGCTTCTCCATCAGCATCCTCAAAGCAAACATGACGTCCGAGTGATCTTTCTTGGCATGAAACCATACTGCTGTTCCGAAATCATCAATTATTTTCTTAAATTTGTTTCCACACATCTTCATTGTGGGGCTCAACAGGTTTATCCCTCTGTAATTGTTACAACTCTGCAAATCATCCGTGTTCTCAAAGATCAGCATTAGTACACATTTCTTCCATTCCTCAGGCATCTTCTCACTCTCCAAGATCATGTTGAACTGCTTTGTCAAAAACTCCACTACCCTCGTTCCTTGACACTTCCTTACATTTACTGATGTGTCATCAGGACCAACTGCCCTTCCATTCTTCATCCTCTTCAAAGCTTTCTCACTTCATCTTCACTAATCCTTCTAACTTCCCGTTTAACCATTTCCACCTCCTTCACCCTTCTTTCTCTCTCACTTCATTCATTCATCAGCTCCTGAAAGTATTCCTTCCATCTTTTCAGCACACTCTCCTCACTTGTTAGTACATTTCCATCCCTGTTCTTAATCACACGAACCTGCTGCACATCCTTCCCAGCTGGATCCTTCTGCCTCGCCAGACGATACAGATTATTTTCTCCTCCCTTAGTGTCCAACCTCTCATACAGCTCATCATGCGCTTTCTGTTTAGCCTTTGCCATCTTCCTCTTCACCTTATGTTTCATCACATTGTATTCCTGTCTCAAGACTCTTCCTCTGAATACTCTCCTGTGCTTCCTCATTCCTCCACAAAGTCTCCTTATCATCAGTCATCTGTCTAGATGACATATCAAACACTTCCCTACCTGTCTCACTGATCACTGTTGCTGTAGTTACCCAGTCATCTGGCAGTTCTTTACGACCAGCCGGAACCTGTCTCAACCTCTCCCTGAAGTCCTCAAAGCAGTCTTCCTTTTTCAGCTTCCATCATTTGATCCTCTGCTCCGCCTTTGCTCCCTTCCTCTTCCTCATCACCAGAATCATCCTACACACTACCATCTGATGATGTCTGGCTACACTATCTCCTGTCACCAACTTGCAGTCTCCAAACAGTTTTAGATTGCATCATCTCCACAAAATCTAGTCCACCTGTGTGTTCCTGCCTCTGCTATTACATGTCATCCTGTGTTCTTCCCTATTTTGGAAGTAGGTGTCCTTCCAGGTTCCTTTCCTTGACACCAAACCAGCCCATGACCTCCTCATCACCTCTGTTACCTTCACCAACAGGCCCATTGAAGACACCACTCTCCTCCCTGGGAATACTCTCTCCCACTTCATCTAACTGGCTCCAGAATTTCTCTTTCTCTTCGATCTCACAGCCAACTATTGGGGCAAAACCACTGACAACATTCATCATCACGCCTTCAATTTCCAGCTTAACACTCATGACCCTGTCCGACGGTCTTTTCACCTCTACAACATTCTTTGCATACGAACAGAAATATTCAAATCCAAGTCAGTTTTTAGGCTGCAGGTAACATGACAATAGTTGATACACCTCATCAATCTTTCAATACAGATTCCCGAACAGGTGGTTTGAGCAGTGCTAGGTGGTCTCCTCTATGTGTTACATCATGTCACCGTTAAACTCCTCCCACAGGAAGTTGGGGTTGTAACAAAGAGTCAGAGTTTCATGCTCATTTATGCACTGTAACAGTTAAGAAAAGGCAGGCAACTGGAGGATTTGACTTCTTTACCCCAGATAGCAACCATTAATTAGCTATAAACAATTTCTCGTCACTATCTAATTGGCATCATATTTGTCAAGATACAGTTAAAGCGACTGCTTAATTAATTAAACATGAAATAGCACCTTGCTTGAGTGTTTGCGCATGCGGATGCAACTCTGGATTTTTTTTTCTCCACATATGCCAACACCTCAACACCACCTTTGAAAAAAAAAAAATATCCACCTCCAGATTTTTTAAGATTTGTTCCCTTTATTACGTTAATTAGCACCTCCCTCCTTTCCCCTTTCCAAATGAGTGGTAGGTGTGGCAGGATGGGGTGATGGGTGTGGTATTCGATGACTTAAAATACATACAGCTAATGGGTTACACATACTCAGCACAGCTGTTAGGGCAATTTAACTGCCTCTTCCTAGTTTTTTGGTTCCTTGCCACAGAGGGGAGCGTGGCAGGAGGTCTCGCAACTGCTCTGCTATCTTTGCAGAGCAGTTTTCTGATTCAAAATGCCCATCATTAACATGTAACAGGAAAGATTTACAACGCTTTATATTGCAATGTTGCTTCATCTCCTGAGCATTTTTATGCAGCCCAGTCTAGAATTTGAACAAGTAGGTGTTCCATATGCAAGTAAGAAAAAAGCACACCTGACTGCTTTAAAGCTGTTTCTGTTCAGAGCTATGAGCATTTCTATGCGCGCTGTATACTTACGGGCTCCACCATTGCCCATCTGTCGATGTGCAATTATGATCAGAGGAAAAAAGTGCCTGAATGAAATATCCACACCTCAGCTCCCATGCAGATTGCCGTCCAGGACGTGTCAACTTCTCCCGGATCAGCACGGCCATGATTTGAAGATCACAACTCACATTTACAAACACTAACACAAATGCGAGCGTGCTTCACACAAATCCGCTCAATTAAGTTCAAAAAGGTTCAAATATTGCTAAGGTGGACCCATTGTGACAAGTGGCGTCTGCTGAGTGGTGTTGTTCATCGATGAGTTATTGCTTTAAAATGAAAGTGGTAAGACAGGTTTGGGAAAGGAAAATAGGTTCAATTAGTACTTCAAATAATAAGAGTCCACTTCAGCTAAATTCCCAGAATATGAATAACAGGCCACTGACTCAATAAATGGAGTGGAGTCTATTTTCACTAGATATTTTCTTCCCTCTCTCCCGCTGCAGTCTGTTATGTATTATTCCTTACCTTGAAAAGAAAGAAAAACGTTTATTAATAATTAAAGCGGATCAGGACTGGCTCTTCATATGAATTCCTTTTCATTGCTTTAAAGAAGACTAGTAATGATAGGAAAATCTATATATGTAGTTTCAAACACAGCCAAATGAATGGTCTGGACGCTTTGGCACAAACTTTGAAGATAACCAAATTCTTTGGAAGCTCAGGAGGTCCATCTGTCCGTTTCACAACATTATGCTTGAGATGCTTGAATTGTAAACACGGGTGGAAGGTCCGGGTGCCTTGGAGCCGCGACGGCATTGTTGTGTCTGCCTCCAAAATTCAAACAAAAGCTGTTATGTCTGAGACAGAATACAAAGTGCAGCAAGAAGTGTTGGCCTTGAATGCAGGAGCTGGAAACAGCTGAGAGTGGTCTGTTTTGGAGTTCACTTGCCTAAAAATATTGGAAAAGAAAATGGGAATATGTTAATAATCAGGAAAAGACAGGGGCAGGTGCCACTTTATTTCCAGAAATTGGCATGCATATTGATGCACGCGTGATGTTGCTGAATTAATGTGATCAGAGGGACGTTTTCAATCCCCCTCGGCTTGGTTCATGTTTAATCTTGTTTCCACAAAACTAGCAGGCAAAGAGCAAGAGATGTAAAGCAACTCACTGATTAATATTATTAATTTATACATGTATAACCTTCCGTTTCCACCTCTCCATGACTGGGTTTTGATAATCTGTGTCTTTTCTTTTTTTTGAAAATGTTTGGCTTTTATCAAGCAGCTTGGCATAAGAAAGAGAGAGAAGTTTCTGATTTCCATCAGGATGATTTTGCTGAGATTGCTATTATTAGCAAAACTTTATTAAGCTTTCTGCTGCATTTCCTGTGTGATTTACTGCATAGTCCCAAGGGCTCATGGTTAGGCACTGAGGACTCCGCTGCACACATCTGACCGGCAGATGTTGTGCTGCAGTAACCTGACTGCAACGCCCCTATTAATTTGAAGTTAAACCTAGCAGAAACAGAGCAAATGAATCTCTGTCAGGCCTTTATATGCAGTACATGCTCTTCAAAGTAAAACAGTGTTTCTCTGTTGACAGACATAGCAACCACCTCTGGTCCAGCGTGGTATTATGGGTACTTGCACAGAGACAATGTTTCTATCAATTTATTGATTCTTCGACAAGTCAGAATGTTCTAGAAGTGGAGAACACAGTAATATTTACACATATACATCAAACAGACTGACAATCTCCATTATAGGTGTGTTAACCGTTCAACCATTTAACCAGCGAATACTCATTTCATAGGCCTAAGATGCTCAATGCTGATTTGCCCTCTGAAAAGTGCAGCTCTTTGCCAAACCAGAAGATTTCGACCTTTTGTAATCCATCTGGCCCATTTCTGATTGTCAACTCTTACAACAGCTCGTCCAAATTAAAGACGGAATGCATAGAAGCCATACGGAGTTTGCGAGTTGGTGAAATTGATTGTGAATGTACCGCTGCAAGCATGAAACATGAAACAGTGAAATGTGCAGGCTTCCTCTGACGTATTTAAGGCAATTTTATTGTAAACATTAGCCAAAGTAAGGGAAGCCAAAAGTGGTAGTAATGACTCAACGCCTTCAAGTGGTTTGACAGCTGATGTAATTCGAGGCTGACATGGTCATGTTCCTTAAAAGCTGATCCATCCATTTTCTACCGCTTATCCTGTTAGGGGTCGCAGGGGGGCTGGAGCCTATCTCAGTATCTTCGAACGAAGGCGGGGGTCACCCTGGACAAGTCGCCAGTTCATCGGGCTGACATATAGAAGTAGCATATCAAATGAACTGTTCATTCTCCATTATTTCCTTTGTTTACTGTGTCGCGTTCTTCATTGAATTTATTGGAGGGCTACACTGTCTCATGTTACTCTGATGTTACACTTCTTACATAGTTGGCACAGTTAGAGCAGTCCAGTGTAGTACCTTAAAAGCAGCATGCTATTCATATGCCATCCCTTTAGAACATGTAACTGAAAAGTTTCAGTGAAAAGTTGAAGACTACCATTGGAGGGCGTTTTTTTCAAGTTTTATACACAATCGTGGTGAAAATTTGCACGATGGCCATAATGATCATTTGAAGATTTGAAGTATTATTGATTATTATTAAGAATAATAATAATAAATCAATAACAATAACAACAAAACAGGGTACTCAACTCATATGTTCCAGTGCAGGGTCAACATAATATAAAGAGCACCAGAGCACTGAAAGCTCAGCAATTGAGTTTTTAGTTTCTTCTTTTCAATTTCCTGATTTATAGATAAAAGGATGAACTGTAACACACAGCCAGAAAAAAAAGAAAAGATAAAGGGAAGATGAACAGCTGCAGATCTTATAATTGATGACGTGTCATTAGGCACAGTTAAGATTCTTCACTTCTTCTTTACTCTTAGGGACAAACGTTCCCCCACAAGGACGCATTGTCAGAGCTGGTATTTCATGGATTTTATGCCGGGTTCTTTTGCATCTCTGCTCATGTTTTTGTCTTTTTTTTCACAAATTTCATGTTTACTTCATTTGGGTTAGAAAAAACTTTGATAATCAGTCCCTTCAGAAATAAATTATACAGCCTCAGTGAGTCGATAACAATCTTTTTTTAACCAATATACGAGTGTTGTATATTAGGGTGACTGGTGTTCACGTAACGGATTATATAGGAGAAAATTTTTTCAGCATTGTTTATTGATGTAGTAGCCTACAAGACAAGCTGGAAAAAAAAACCAAAAAAACGACAATAAAAACAAAATATAATGCTCATCTGCATTCAAGAGACCTGGGCTTCTGTTTCTCTAAAGTTGTCTGTAAAGTGTTAATGTGCATTGTTGATTGACATCTTCACGAGTACTCTGGGGGGTTGTGTTCAGTGGAGCATGTGTATGTTCTCTAAATGTGTCCATCCTGCAGATGTGCACCCTAGCAGTGAGAAAAAAAATGTATATTATTGGAATAACTTAAGCCTATCATAAGTAATAACTTCATTGTTCAATAACTTCATACAAGTGGTTTTCCAAGGGAAACACTGTAAATCTTAATTCAGCACATTTATTTATTTGACAGCGTTAGTTGCTTAATAGATTAGTATTTTACAAACAAACCATGAATTTATTAAACATTTCTTTTAGTTTGAAATATCCAAAAGTTGAATAGGTAAACTCAGCTTCACCAGAACTTAACATACTATTAAAATTCTACATACTAGTTGTAGCAATATTAAATAATAAAATAAAACATGAAACTGTCTAATTTTTTTGCATTATGAAATTATTTACTTACCCTTTACCCACTTACTATTGGATTACACTGTATTTACATGAAATGTATATCATCTGATCATTTCTTGTTATGTTAAGTTTTCACCAGCAAACAAACTAAAAAAACCTATTGAGATGTTTGCGCTCTACTGAATACTGTAGTTCTATATACTTAACCCTAACCCTAATTGATTTAATGTTTATTTAGCATAAACTGATGTTAGACACCACAGCATTTCTAGCCCAAACTGACCTACTATTTCTGTCCCCAGATGCACATTTAAAATAGACAAAACTCAAATTCAAATACTGTATGCACACAAAACAAAAGCATGTAAGGACACACACTGTGACATTCATGACTGGGTCTACTTCCGTTTGGTTTAAAATTGATCGCATTAAGGATGTCTGCTGCTGAGGCATTCCACGTGTGGATCTCCTGAACAGAAAAAATATGTTTGTCCAGGTGAGCATTCACCTGAACACCTTACATTTCCTGCTCTATGTGCAACCACAAGGTCACCGAGCCTGATTATAAACAGCTCAGATTAGTGAGTTCAGTGACATGATCAAAAGTGGGCAGATTTCCTCCTCTGAAAGCTCAATATTAAGAGAATAAATAGCTTTATTTGACCGCAGTGTGTCCACTGGAACCTCTTCATGGAAACTATTTGGAATCACACTAAGACTTCCCACAGAATTATATAGGACGATACTGTACTTGCAGGGTGGTTTTTTTTTTTTACCAAAAGTGGAATTATCATCCTCGAGTGCTGTCTGGTAAACGTGTCTAACATAGCCTGCTAATTTCAAAATATGCTGCAGCACCAGAAGGTCGGAGAGTCAGTGATTCATCAGTTACCATTGTTGTCATAATCATGATTTTTATTTTGACATCCGTGTGGAAAAAAAAACTTTGAAATGTGCTTGATGCCATAGAGAGCCTGATGGAGATACAGCGCAAGAAGGTCTTGCTGCTTGCCAGTCTTCTCTGAACAAACACCAGTGATACCCTCCCGTGGCAATACTTCAGCATTTAGGAGCGTTCTGGTTCGGAGACAGCGGTTGGTGATGAGCCTTTTCAGGTTTGTGATCTGCTAAAATGAAGCTGATGAAAACTCACTCAAATGTTTCCCAAATATTCTTGTGACCACCTCCAAAATCAACACCCGCTGTCAAGTATTTGCTATCTGCGAGGATAAACCTTTTCCAACGGTGAGGAAAATATGGCTGATCCTTACCAAAACAGTGATAATGAGGAGCTACAGTTCCAGTTATTTGTTGGTGCCTTCACCTCTGTTTGTCAGTGAGCAAGTAATGTCAAAATCAGGAAATAATGAAGTTTTATTTACCACCACGCCCTCCCCCCTATAATCTGTTTTCTTATCTTTTTCTTTGAACACACACACTGTTACACTCTGGCTTTTTATTCATGAGAAAAGAAAAAGAGCAGAACATCAAGGGAACAGAGGCTGAGATTGACTGGAACACATCGCGGGTTGTGAACAGGTGAGGGAGGTTTCCTAAAGGTGCAGATACCTGGCCTCACCTGGGTTTCACAGCGAGGTCAGGACACCTGCGCCACGCTGGATCTTACCTCCCTTTTCGCTACCACAGGTGTTCACAGCTAACATTTATTTCAGAATTCACAGGTGCTTCAGATACACTCAGTAGTTTGGGAGCTCAGGTACAGCTGAATCAGAGGCAGAGGCACGACAAAATGTGGATTTCAATTTTGCACGGCGAGCTCTTGCACAAACGTCCAATATATATACAATAATAAACAATGATTCATAAGATTTGATATTTACACTTATTACAAATAATATGTCTGCTGGCTGCAGCAGAGTGGGACAGTAACTGCAGTTGATTTTTCTTTTGAAAACAAAAAAAAAAAAACAATTCACAGAGAAGAAAATCCCACTCTGATGTCAAAAGATTCTGGTCAAGTTAATGCCAAGAAATGTGTGGTACAATACAAACAGTTTAATTGTGTAATTAACAATCAATAACCACTTCTAGTTATAACATTTCTGCTGAAAGAAACCAAGAAACACTTATAAAATAGTCAGTCGTAACAAAATAACTGGTGTTCTCATTGAAATAAACTCATAAAAAAGAAACACTTTTATACAGAATATTTATACAGGAATCGTTTTTGAATTGGATTGTTAACCAAAGGAAGACACATCGCAGACATCGATTTTTCACACGGATTGCATATGTTTTTCTTTCTAAGGTGTTCTATAGGTTAGTCGTTTTACCTAAGCTTATTTGCATGATAGTAAAAATTGCATACAACATTAATCGTGAAGCTTGTAGCATGAGTTGGTTGACATACAGCACTTTTTAAAGGCAACCTTTAAAGCACATTTCTCCATTTAAAACGTTTAAGACACTTTTTATTTTTACTGCCCATCGAAATTACATTTATACACAGAAAAAAGGTCAGTGAAGTTTAAAAAAAAAAAAACAAACCTCTACGCAACATAAACTTGTTTTTTTTAAAAAAGTAATTACATCAGAAACACTGCATGAACTGCAAATAAATAATGTCCGACAACATAAACATGGGGTCATTCACATTTCTAACTGTGTGGCAATTCAGAAAGTTACAGTGACAAAGGTTTTGCAAAATAATCTAAATCGGCAGTGCCGTATAGTACAAGGCATTTGTTGGCATAGTTTCTTTAGGACTGTATTTTTTACAGTTACAATATAATGTCTATATATATATTTATATTTCCTCCCTAACAAATAATATGTAAAGACTGAGCTATTCTCAGATATTCACCTGGGCGGGGTGATCTCGTTCCAGAGATTGGAGTGATACATAATCACATTAAGCGCTTTTTAAAAGAATAACTAATCTGCCAGCAGGCTCCAGACTCGATACCTCATAATTAAGGCCTTGTCAACCACTTGGTCCTTGATTTCATTTGCTATTAAAAAAAAAAAAAAATCCAGTTAAACATGTACGTAAACACCGAACAAAGTCCTAGCAAACTCCTAGGGGACTTTTTTTTTCCTTTTTAAATATAATCAGTAGCTCAAAAAATTAAAGTAAGTCAGTGTAAAACAACAGACAGAGTGCAGTCAGCAAATATCCACGGCAACATACTTAATAATTTTTTGTGCAGATTATTTAAACGATGCATCAGTCTTTACAGTGAATAATACAAGTTTTACAAAATCCAAAAAGTAGTACTTGAGTCTGAAATGGGTTTCCAGTGAGTGAACAGTCTTCACAACGCCTGACAATCGGCAACATAAACGCTCCTCATACAGTCCAGGCGCAGTATTTCTTAAAACACTACTGTTCTTTATTTGCGGTGTGGTGGTTCTGTGTGGCCATGGTTCGCAGTCTGTGTGCGCACAAAACTCTCAGTACTCGTTCACGCAGCAGGAGTCCTACTCCTTGAACTCGTGCTCAGACTCGGACTGGGCTTCAGCGCCTCGGGTCAGCTGCTCTTCGATCTTGATGGAGAAGATGGTGCTGTTGGTCTGCGTGCTCTCGTCCAGTTCCTTCAGCAGCTCACTACTCTCTCTGAAGTCCGTCAGCTCCTCCTCATAGGCCGAGCTGCTGCTGCTGCTGCTGCTGCTGGTGTTCGTGTTGGTGGTGGCTGCGGTGCCGTTGTTGTTGTTGTTATTGTTGTTGTTGTTGTTGTTGTTGTTGGGCTCCTTGGGCCCAAACTTGGCTGAGTGATTAATGTAGAAACGCTGGTTCTGGAAGAACTTAATGATGGTGAGCTTGGGCAGGTCAAGCTGGGCCGACAGGGTGTGGATTGCCTCCTCGTCAGGGTAAAGGCCCACATCCTGGATGAAGCTCTGCAGAATGCCCAGAGCCTCCAGGGAGATCTTGCCACCGCCAGTGCGGGACTTGATGCTCCCTCCACGGCTGCCCTCGTCCTCCATCTCAGCCGGCGAGGCAGTGGAGGGCTGGCGAGGTGGCAGACGGGGGCCGGTAGTGGGCTGCTGTTGCTGCAGGGGCTGCTGGGACAAAAGGGGTTGGGAGGGTTGCTGGAGTGACAGGGAGGGCTGTTGCTGCTGCTGTGACTGGGGTGGCTGAGACTGTAGTGGGAAAAAAAAAGGGAAGAGAAAGGAGACGGGATGTTATCAGTGAACACTTATCAGCGCTTTAATAAGGCCTTTCATTAAAATCAATTGAGTTGTGAGGAAAAATGGGCCCGCTGTGGATAGAACAGGCACTTGGTTGAAGGAATTTTCCATGTAATATTTCATTGAATGTAATCAGCTCTACAGATATGACTTCTTTTTCCTTTTTTGGTACTGTGAGATTGTGTCTCTCATTGTGCGGTTAGAGGCAACAGCAACACACAAGTAGTGATACACACACACACACACACACACACACACACAAACTAAGAAGACACAGTAAACGCAGTGGGAAACTGCCCTCTCTATTATAGCCTCTGCTGCTTATCTGGCTCTATTGCCAGGCAGTGATAAACAAGCTCCCTGTGCACAATTCGCGTTGCGATGGTCTGGCTGATTTGCCGCAGTGTGAGAATGCTATCGATGGCTCTCGCTCTGCCGTCAGAATCCCGTTAGTGTAAACACATGACATATTACTCGTAAAATGTCTCATTGTGTGGTTGAAGAGGGAGTGAGTGGGCAACTCGTGGTCCCTATTGACCCTGCAAAATGGGTGCTCTTTTATTTTCATTTCTGAGTCAGACACTGTAGAATGGAGAGGTGTTTCATAATGAAGTTTGCAAAACAGCACTTTGTAGGGACACTGCTTGCCAGCTGCATAAATGCACCCAAAGATGTGATTTTACTATACCAATATACTGAGGTATTACCGAGCAAATGTGAGCTAATTTGGCTAATGTTAGTATGCCTCATCACAAATTATTTAACACTAGTCTCTTATGGACAGCACATTAAATCAGAAATAGTGCACAACTAATTTACAACTATTTATGTTTGCATGCAAAGATCAACATTATCAACATCTATATCAGCTGCTGCTGGATTGATTTGATTAATAATCAAGTTCTCAAATCCCATTACCTTTTCCATATACAATAAATGGTAGCCATTGTGAAATACTTGCCACCAAATAACTAATCTGCCACTCAGCTGTGGCTCACTTTTAAAAGAAGTATTGTTGTACTTCATGAAGATCTTTCGAGGCCTGTGTGTTGTTTTCTATTCATCTGCCAGATTCTGTTCATGAAGCAGCTCTTTTAAGTTCGAGGTAATGACATCTTAGAAAACGGCTTTCGCTGAAAAAAAGGAACTTTTTTAAGTGTTGCTGCGTTTGTAATTACTATGAGTTCATTAAAACTCCAGTGTTGTTTATTAAAAATCCCCCCAAATTAGTTACAACTAAACAAATGTGGGAGAAATTATGCTTTTTTTGAAATGCTTTTGATGTAGAGCTTCAGTGTGTGAGTGTTTGTTTTTGTCTCACATGCAGCATTCGGACAAGAATTTAGATTCATACTACAGCTCATCTTCATTAAAAATTATCCATTGGCTATTTTCACAAATGATTAAATAACCATGTGGTCTATAAAACGTCAGAAAATAATGAAAATGCTGATCACAATATCCTAATTTCGAAATTACTCACGTTGTCTCACTGCTATAGATGTCACAAGGTCAGAATTTTAAACTTTGAATCAGTAGTAGTAGTAGTAGTAGTAAAAAAATGTCCTGAGAAGACAAATGTGATTGTTTTATTAATAATTAACAAACTGCACACATTGCAGGTAGCAACACATTTGTAATCATGTTATTATCTATGTAGTCCTGTGGTGAAAATCTGGTTATAGTTCCATCTGTGTTTTTAGATTTTTTTATATCTTGTTACTGTAAAATGCATCTATATTATCATTTTACAGAAAAAGTAAGATTACGCAAATGTACAAAGCAAACTTTCACATGTGAGTAGCTGGAGCAGGCAAATATCTGGAATTTTGTTAAAACAGTGATCAACTAATAATGTTCGAATCTGTGGTTACAGGTCATAAACAGAAGTGAAAAGTGCTACATTCTGGTGTGTGTTTGTCTGACAAACACATGTCTACATTTCATCATTAAAATATTTATTGTTTTAACCTCACATATCAGAATAGTTTGATTCTGGAGCCAGTCGTGGTTCCGTGCCTTTCCCAGCAGCACAGTCAAGACGCCTGGTGCTCACCTGTAGCTGGTCGCTGGAGATGTGCATCAAGTGGGACGGCCGCTCATTGTGGTGCTGCTGCCCAGCGCTGCTCTCCTGCTCATAGATGTTGTCTCGTTCGGCCTGAGACAGGCTCAGAAAGCGGCGGATCATGGAGAGGTTCTCCCAGAGTGTCCGGTTCTCTGGAGAGGGATCCTCTTTCCAACGCAGCAACTCACAGAGCCAGCCCTGAAGGAAGGATTAGAGTGGGAGAGAGACAGAAAGAAAAACAGAGAGAGAGAGCAGGACAGGAGTGTATGGTCTGCTGCACACAGGTCAGGAATCAAGAGCGTTTGAATTAAATTTAGGTCTGAGAGGATAAAAAGCTCAGAGATCTTTTCCTTAAATATGCTGATTTTGGCGTTAACATAGATGAGTAAAAGAAAAACTTGCACATCTAAAGTTCTCAGGAAGCATCAAAGAATGCATCAAAGATGAAAAAGATACAATATCACAGAGATTCACCATAACTGGGGGTTAGGTTAATTGGTCAATCTAAATTGCGTGAATGTGAGTGTGGATGGTTGTTTGTCTCTATATGTCAGCCCTGTGATGAACTGATGACTTTTACAGGGTGACCCCGCCTTCGCCTAAAGATGCTGGGATAGGCTCCAGCCCCCCTGTGACCCCTAACAGGATAAGCGGTAGAAAATGGATGGATGGATGGCCCATGAATTTCAAGTCACTTTTCCGTACTTAAATAGGCCGAGCTAAAAGTAAAAATAAACACAAAGCAGCACATTTTTTGACAGTAGCTTCACCTACAGTCAGTATGATAAAGCTGAAGACATGAATTAGCCAAGGTCAAGTGACACAGCGGGAGTGTGCAATTTAACAAGGACAGACACTTTGTGCAGCACACTTGGGAGGAAGCAAGTGACTCCCATGTTTGAAACACTCCAGCAGAGGGCCATGAAAGACAGAGCTGAGGAAGAGTGCGATCACAACCCCTTTATTTGATCAGCACAGTGGGTGCACAGAGTCTGACCTTGCTCACTGGAAGATTCCTTTTGAGACTCTGAGACACAAGCTCACCTGTAACCGGCTTCATGTGGTGTTTTATACAGTGGAAGCTGCAGAACACTACACAACCATAATGTAAAGTTGTACATCTAAGTTATGATACGATGGCACTGTGTAACCATTTTACAAATATTAAGGTTTAACTTAACTAAATGAGCTGCTGATGGTTGTTTAACGTGTGAAAAGCTATTTCTTATTTTACAATTTGAACATCAATTCTACTCTAATTTATAATTTTTGTTTAGTTGTTTGATTTCAAAAGATTCCAGTAGTTTGTCTGGTGCCAGCTGCTTGTTTGGGAGGATTTATTGCTGTTTTTTTGTCTGTAGGATAATTATAAAGTTTAAGCCTTTACACTGTGAGATGGACAAAACAAGCAGCTCATCTGTGATATTCATCTGCTTATTCTTTTCTAGTTTTTTCTATGTAAAAAAAAGTCTAACTGCTCTATCTAGCTGAAAGTAAGATTTATTTTAATTTTTGCACTTTTTGCACACTAAAAAATTGAGTCAAGTCCTTGATAGGGCTGAATTTACCCCTTGAGAGTGTAAGGATGGAGTGAGATGTTATGGAGTAAATACAAACTCCTCACACTTAGTGCATTTAAAATGTGTGCTTGTATTTGGTCATCGAGCTGAGGATTTGCGGCTGCACAGGCAGAAGGGCTCCGCAGGGGTTGAGTGACGCAGTGTCCCGGCCTCAGACGTGACGGCGTGATCTCAGCAGGCCAAAGTGTGTGTGAGAGAGTGTGAGTAAGAGAGAAGAGAAATAACACACTGTAGTGCTCTGTGGGTGAGAGTGGTGAGGAATGGAGGGATAACGCTGCAGAGAATCTACAAGACAGAGCTGTAAAAAGGGACAAGAAGAAAGGCCGGGGAGTGAAACCAGCATGGAGGAAACGCGGTGTCAAAAAGAAGCAGCGAGGTGCATAAGTGTGTGTTTGTTACACAGGGCTACTTGCTCAGCCGGCTCTGTCCTGGCAGACTGACAGAGCAGCGCTGTAATCTCCAGGCCAGTGCGCGGCAGCACCTTTCATTTCCACAGGATTACACCGCGCTGCTGGTCTGCACACACACACACACACACACACACACACACACATGCATACAAACAGAGGGCAGAGCCACGCCACCAGACTGCATGCAAGAGATAACTCAGCAGTTTGGTTGTCCCCTGTTCCAACTCCTCTCATAAGCCACATCAAACCCAGGAGGTGTTTTAGGGGAAGCACAGAGGGGGAGAAAGAGAGAGTGAGAGAGTGAGAGAGAGAGAGAGAGAGAGAGCGCGAGAGAGAGAGAGAGGATAGCGGGTAGAGGGGGCCATAAAGCCTGCGTGCCCACCTTGTTCCTTTGCCACGTTTATTGTTGCGTTTTTAATTTGCATGCAGAGGGATTTGGACAGAGCTCCAGTTGGGCTGTCTGTGGTTTCAGCTGATTCGGTAGTGAGGGAGAACACACACACACACACACAAACCCACAAAACATAAACAGACGCTCTCAAACCACCGCACAACGTCTTGTCAAAGCCAGAGAAACAGTACCCCGGCCCAACGATGGAGTAATCCAACTCAAACACTCCCCAAACCAGCAGGATTAAACCCAAAGTAGCAGAGCCAATCAAACAAAGGCGCGACGTGAACTCCATTTCAATGCCAGGAAGTCCATTTGATGAAGAAAAAGTACAGAGAGTTTATTAGTTCACAAGTGCAACTGATTGTGTCTTTGTGCTGCTACTTTTATTTTTTCTACACTTTTTGAGCCAATATCTCATGGTATTATATATGGTATTTAAGAATAATCACAAAAAATAGAAGCAACATTTAATAATTTTTCCCATGTGATGTGTGTCAAACGGCAGTTAGAGCTGCTCCTGGCCATCACTGGAGAGTGGACAGTCAGCATTTTCCATGGCACTTTCAAGAGCTTTGTTTGTGTTTGTCTAATTGCATTGCTTCCACAGGCCAGGCAGAGGCAGTGGGGAAGAAAGACAGAGAGAAGTTAGCATATGACTGCTTTTTTTCACAGCAAACTCTAAAAGAAAAAATAGGACATAGTAAATAAGTAAAATATATTTATCTATATATGCTGTGTCTATAAAGTAGCATTAAATTTATTTGATGTAAAAGTAACTTGTGTATTAATATTCTTTCCTACGATTTACTGGATTTTTTGCTCACCATTCTCTGTTCAATATTACCACACTGTTGCAAATCTGTTTTCCCTTTTATTGTTTAATGCAATTTGTTGAGCCTCTCCACCGCAGCTGAAGAGCACCAACTGCTCTTGATTGGATCATGGAACTTGCTGCCCCTGCTGCTAAAGTGTTCTAACATGGTCCAGAAAACAAAAATCCCGGGCTCTTCAATCCAGTGTACTCTGTATTGTGTTGAAGATCATTAAGGGCTCTCTTTAAATAAATAGAACAGGTAGTAGAGGACAGGCCCAATTTTCAGCCGACATAGAGTACAGTCCACACTCACTGTGCTCCTGCTCAGTCTAAAACTGTTCAGGCATCGTGGCCTCAAAGTTCAACAGACTGGTGATATTTGCAAGAATGTATGGTTATGTCTATCACTACACAAAACCAACAGTCAGCTCTATGTCTAGCTAAAAATTTCAGAAAAGTCCGTAAACCGGCACGAAACGGCGGACATCTGGCTAGATAGAGGACAGCAGAGTCACACTGGTCAGGAATCTCATTTTGTCCTGTTTCTGCTGAAATATACAGTAGACCACTATTTCCTAACAACTTTATACATTTTGTTGAGTGTTTCAAATTAAATTGTTTCTGGACTCAAATAAAGTATCCTAAAAATTAACTACAACCAATTTTTATCCTTAAGGAAGAAAAAAGCCAAACCTTCTTTGTTCCAAACTTCTCAGATTTACTGAGATTTCTTGCTTTTCTACATACAGCATCACTATAGTATACATAAAGTATCACTATACAAAGGCTATTTTTGAAATTTGAACTTTTGGCTGGATGAAGATAGGATTTTAAAATGCCAACTTGAAATTACAATTGATGATCATTTTATTGACAAAGCAATGAGGTAAATAGTCAAATAATTTGAAGGCCATCTGATAATTAAAATGATCATGATAGAAATTCTTCATCATTTTCTGACATCAAAGACTGTTTGAATAATGGTTTAATTGTCATGGATATAATAGTTCCTACAAGAACTACAAGTACAATAGCGATGGTGTTAGAAAGTGCAGTTAGTACAGTGTTGTTTGTCTGGCTGATCACAGCAAGAGGTCTCATGAAGCTGCTCAAGAAAGAAATGATTTTTGTTGAGCTTTTCAATAGACCTACCAAAGTAAATCGCTGCATTTTTCAGACCTAAATCACCTTAAAAACCTCAAAATAGTGAACTAGAAAACCAGGCTAATTTTGATGCTATTTCAGTTGAACACAGATGCTGCAAACAGGTTCATCGAAACAATAAGCACTGACAGGCCTGACAGGATTAGCTTGCTATGTTGGCACACACCTGTGACAACATTGCACAATAATCCGCTGCCTCCAGGTCACCGTTGCTTTACTATTAATTAGCTTCAAACAATGAGGACTAGCAATCAAGTACCACCAGCCTTTTGTTGTTTTTACAGCGGACACCAATCTGACCAGAGGCTCATGGGGCTCTGGGGTCAAAAGGTCTCAAATTAAAAGGGTAATAAACTCTTCAGCATGTATTGTATAGTCCTGGTATAAATAGCAACTGGGTGCTCAAATAAAAATATTTTCCTCCCAACACAATAGTTGAATTCATGCGTGAGATTCACCCAGCTATGCAACATGGTGCACTGTGGAAGTGAGGGTTGCAGTCACAAGCTGCCAATAAGAGCATAGGCCTGCTCTGTCAGAGAACAGCATGGCATTTACCACCCATGCTACCCATCCCTTCACTCATTCACCACCAAACTTCTACTGCAAACACATCCAGCATGGAGGTTAAAAGAAACATGGACAACTGGGGTTGCTGTGAGACAGAAACGGTAGACTGACAGACAGAAGTCAGTCACACTGCCAAGTCCCTTGGCTGACCAACACCTTTTACCTAATCTGATTTGCTTATCAACTCCATCAATTTGCAATTTAAGTTTTTTTGTATGTCCTTCCTCAGATTCCTTCAGACCAAAACTACTACATCGATTTCAATCGCTGAAGTTGACGATGCCAGTATATCCAGTGCCATTTGGACAAAATTAAAAGTCCAGTGTGACACATTAAAAAAATAAAGGTACACACAAATCATATGTAGAAGCGATTACCACCATTGTTGTGGTTCGATGGTTGCAGGACAGGCTTGTTTCAGAGGCAGCTAAACAAACCTCTTCAGCGTCTGAACAGGAGCTAAAAGTAGGGGGAAGACAATACGTTATTGTCTTTTCTCCTCCTTGAACCTGGCAGAGGCCAATCGTTGGCAGACAATAGTGCAGATATATGCACTATAAAATCTTTCTCTGCTAGTGGCTGCACGTGTGCGATCACAGCCCTAGGTTAACATGCATGGCCTTTAAAAAACAGTGCACAACTGGTGGATGCCCATGTGCTGACAACGGTGGAGCTCTGAAATGTTCCTGATGCTTGGGCATATGTGAATCTCCCGCAACAACAAGCAATAATTGACTGCACAGTTCTGCACCAGATTTTTTGAGGGGGAGAATAAGTCTTTATATTCACACAGAAGAGCTCTTAGTGACTGTACAACTAATCTTTGAGTTTGCATGTTCTCCCTGTGCCTGCGTGGGTTCTCTCTGGGTACTCCGGCTTCCTCCCACAGTCCAAAAACATGCAAAATGGGGTTAGGTTAATTGGTCACTCTAAATTGCCTGTAGGTGTGAATGTGAGTGTTGATGGTTGTTTGTCTCTATATGTCAGCCCTGCGATGAACGGGTGACTTGTCCAGGCTGTCCCCCGCCTTTGCCCGAAGATACTGAGATAGGCTCCAGCCCCCCGCGACCCCTAACAGGATAAGCGGTAGGAAATGAATGGATGGATACTGTGGAGAAGATAGGGCGAGGGAAAAGGGAGGGGTCAGTGGCCTAATGTGAACTGCAACGGCAATGGGAAGAAATGCATTGATGCATCCAAAAAAAATAAAATTGTACCCTGCTCGCAGACTGACCAGAATGCCACAATTACCACAATTTGTCTATTAGTGACTTTATTCAAATTAATCTTGGAGTATTGATGTAGACTAAAACGATTTTTGGTCCAAAAATGGGTCAAGATGACAAAAGGTCCAAACTTGTGCCAAAAAAACTAGAAACTATGGGTTACTACGTGTTACATTCAAATTTATGGTGGGAATTTATGGATCCCTCATAGGATTTAATCCACAACAGTTATGTCTAACATTCATTATATACCAAAAGTAATTGTGTTTATATTCTTATATTAACTCTTTGATAGCGAGATGATCACTGTGACGGCAGGGTTTGCACTAAAAATTACTTCCAGCATGATCTTAACATGTCGATTTGTCTTGCTACAGAAAAGTAGACGATTACTGTACTACGCATTCATTATTCACCAAATGTAATTGTTTTTATGATCTTTCATTCACTTACAGCGTGGTGTGCAAAAGGACAGCGCTGGAAAAGGATCTGCTTGATCACAAAATATTGCGTTTAAGATGTACTGTACGTATGTGTGTTTTTGTGAGGACCAGATCAGAGTTACAGGGCATCTAAAAAACCTGAACCTTCTCTTTCATTCAGTCCCATTAATACTGGAAATTTAAACCAGACACCCAGGAGGTACAAGTTCAGATCTTTAATATTTTTCACTTGTATAGAACATAACACATGTATGAGATAAAGGCACAATTTTTTTTTTTTTTTAATATGCTTCATTTTTACACCATCTAAAGGCGCTCACCATATGGTGATAGAAGAGTTGAATTTATTTTAAAGCCACATTTTCATTTACCTCTTACTCATTTTCATAGCCTTACCATCTGATTCCAATTCGCACACCAGTGCCGAGCCTTCACATGTAGCCATACTACAAAACATATAGATCAAAAAAACGTCTTTTGGAAATGACAGATAGGCCCTGACGATGGTTGGATCTGTGACCACAGTAATGGATGATGAGATTTCCAGTTCTCATATGTACCAACGATGAAGTCTCTTTTCTCTTACGGAAAGCCTTTGAGGATTAAAAAAATGACACATCTAAATCATTTCAGCATTTCCCTTTAAGGGAGATTTCTTGTTTTGTTATTAAATCATGTTGATATGACTCTGATGTCTTGTCAGAGTGGATACTTTCCAGATCGCGGTTGCCAATTTGTGTCGCTATCCTCTTTTATGAGAAAGTTAGTGGCTGAGGTTTTAGGAGAGAAATGTGCCACTCTGAATCAAACATGCCAGACAATTAATCTCTATTTGAACTGGTGACATGGGGCCAAACAACAAATGTTATTTTGAAGAGGTCGTGACCTTTCCAGATACAATAATTGAGTTGACAAACAATAACAGACCTATGGCTAACACGGCGCACATTGTGGAGGCAAGGCATGACTATGCAGGAAATGGCCCCGTCTGTGTCAGCACTTGCTCCCAGAAACAATACCCACTAGTTCAGTGTG
>KV751342.1:1636727-1669875 GCA_001698575.1 Mola mola
TTTCAAGCTACCAAACAGAGGCAGATGGAGAATAAAGAATAGCCATGGGCAAATGACCAGTCCATCTACAATGTAGCACATTAAACATCTGTGTGGTGACAGTGTCTTTTTGTAACTGCATGTTGTGTTCTTCAAACACAGCTGCATATGATAGAGTAACAATAATATAATGAATGTGGTTAATGTCAGCAGGATACCTTATTTGACACAGTAGTAAAAGGACAACATATTTAACGTGATTATGTCGAAAACGGAAAGCAAGGATGTTCAAGGATGTTGGAAAAAATTACGTTAAATACCAGTCCATCTCATATATTACTAAAATTGTGTCCACTTTGTCCATGCTACAGCTTTTGCATGAGTACAAAATGGCTGAAAATCATCTCATCCGTGATGCTACATGTGTCTCTTTGTATCAAATATTAGTATTGTTGAAACTGGACCATAATCTAGTTGAGGTGGAGGTGGGCTGATATTTGGGTACCAGCATGGCTCACTGAGTGTTCAAACACTGTTCTCCCAATACAAATTTACCTCTTGTTTATCATTGTTTCTGTTCAATACTGGCATGGCAGATGGAGGATGTATGTATGGAAGACAAGAGGTAAACTGAAGATGAACTAGAGATAAACAGCAAAACTACAAACACAGAGAGCACCAACACAAAGTCTGATTCAATCAATTATAAGAGCTTGATTGAGATTTAATTCAAAGCTTGAGTTTAATTGCTAATATCAAAGCATAATTAAACTGATAAATCATGACTGATCTTATTGAATTAAGGATTGAAATAGCAGAGAACCTGCAAATTGTCTATGTCAGCTATATAAGTGTTCTTACTTGGCCTACAATTTGCTTTAAACACTAATGAAACTGAACAAATTTTCAGGACCCAAAAGTCATCAGAAAAAGAAGTCTTTGCATTACAACAGCTGATTCAGTACTATGGCTGCATGTCTTGTTCAACTCAGAGCTCATCATGGATTTAAAATAGAATATTTACACAAGTGGCAACAGAGTAAACACAAAATCTCAAATGTCTCTCTGTGTTTGGCTGAATAGTTAACTTATGTGTCCTCCTTTAGGCTGAATTTATGGAGAATATTTCAAAAACTGTGACTGGAGAATATGGTGCAGAAAGGGTGAAGAGAATAGAGCAGAGACAGAGAGTACATAGAGGAGAGTGTGAGATGTAGGGATAACATGAGCAAAGAGAGGAAGCAAATAATGCTAGTAAAACTAAGTGCAGACAAGCACTAACCTGAGTACTTGGATAGGCCCTAATATCTCCCCATGCAATTCCACCACACATAAACACACCATCTTGTATGCACACACAGAGACACACAGTCTCTCTCTCAGGCTGCATCTGCCGAAGCTAGTGGCTGTAGTTAAATTGAAATATTTCCCGGCGTGTGTCAGAAGCATGCAGAATGATAATTATGACAGATCTGATTAGGTGGGCAGAGTCAGGCGGCTCCGGGCTGCAGGTGCGACCTTGTGCATTCCTGAGTGTGTAAATAAAATTAATTACAAGCGTTGGGGGCGCGCAGCGCGTGACATCAGCGCACACGGGGGGACTCCCACGGGGGGCACCCTAATGGAATATTTTCCCCGAGTCTAATAATACAGTTGGTATTGACTTGAGGTAATTAGGGGGATCATTAAAGCGCTTTTCCCGGCGTATTTGCCTGCCTGATCAGATTAGCGAGAATGGGCCTCAGAACAAGCCCTGTGTGGTCTGTCAGGAGAAGTGGAGACAGTGAGAGAGGGTTTGCTAGTGAATATTTGCAGCAAAGTAGGAGCTAGCAAAATGCTGTGCTTGTCACTGGGACAAGGGTGGCAATTGCTAACAAGGTAGTAAGTGGTAAAGGACTAGTAAGTTTAGGCTTGAGGCTACTAGAATAGCATCAAGAGAGAGTTAGTGAACTCTGACAGAAGTACTAGTATAGTTAACTAGCATGCAGCTAGCACCTGCTCCAATAAAAAAAAGTCGGAGGTGACAACGAAGACAAAACGTGGAGTCCTGATAGTCTGAGCAGATTTTTGGTTTGGACTGCAGGGTGGGAGGCAGGGAAGGAGGAGGGGCTGTGCGATTGGAGACAGATGGGGTGAGAGGTGGCATGTAAGGCGTAAGTGAGAGAGATGGCAGGAGAGACACAAAGTGCTCTAGGCATGCTCAGTGAGACCTCAGGCTCCCACTAAGAGGAGGAGGAGGAGGAGGATGCGGTGAAACAGGCAGTGAAGAGAAAACAGGCTGGTGGGAATTCCACCGTCCATTAAACAATAAGAGAAGGGCTCATTTCAGAGGGAGGGGAAGACTTACCGTTTGCAAGATAATTCATTCGCTAAATTAATTATTCAGACAGCTGGGTCTCCAGTTCAAGAAATTGTGTCTTTAATAATAGAAAGGATCAGGCCTCGCCTGTTTCCCATGGCAACCTAATAACCAAGCAGGCACATGAGATAAATAAATAAATCAATTAATAAACAGTCACAGCTCTTTTAGATCCCTCGGGATGTGATATGCTTGCTAAGATCTTCCTAAATTGAGGGAGAGAGAGGTGTGTAGATCTGTGAATCCAATAAGACATCTTGATGCCTGCCCTGCCTTAGTACAGGAAGTACAGTTTATGAAATTTCGAGCAAAACTTCAGTGTTGCTCCAAGACATGCCACTGGAAGTTCTTGATACTCGGAAAATATCTGATAACATCTTTGCTATGTCAATTGTACAATCGTAGGATGTCATTTAATGCCATTAAACGTCATACAAAACATGACTTCTGACCCAAAGTCGCTTCTTGGTAACAGACAAACCTCACAATCGAGAAACAGACACCCAAAAGGTCAGCCATCTGCCAGTGTTGTTAGGCAGCCATTGGATGGAGCACAGTGATGAAAGTGGCATCTTTGCATGTGTGTGTCGTATGTGTGTGTCATTGGTCTGTTCTGGTTGGGTGGGTCATGCACCAGATATCTGAGATTAGATCTAAGAAAAACATTTGCGCCCCCATAAATCATGCACAAACTCTCAGCATATTCCACCCTAACAAGAAGTTAGTCATTTTTCGAAGGTGAAGGAAGTGGCTCCAGTTATTCTGTCACCCTATTCATGTCAGTGTCCCCACCGACCACCACCCACCTCCTCCCACGCCCCCATCTCTCTGGACCAACAAGGCCCTCAGCCCCCTCCACTCCAGGGACTGCCGTGCCAGGAAGGGTGCAGGGTGACAGATGGCACACACCAACCTCCCCCCTTCATTCTCCCCTTTCCCCTCCCTACTGCATCAGCTCCCCCTGCCCAGGCCCCCCCGGTGGCGCAGCGGCAGACCAGATCAGTGCCATTCTGTCTCATTAGAGCCTGGCTAATTAGCGTAGCCTCTTCCAGGGGAGATTGAACGAGTGAGAGAGAAGGAGAGAGAGAAAGAGAGATGGGAAGAGAGTGTTGTGTCAGTGATGGGGACTGCTTTCTTTACTGGTCCGGTCATTGAGGAGTTTGAGGGCTTTGAGCCCTGCGGTGCGCAGGGCTCCCAGGGTGCTTGTTTTATGACAGCAGGGACTCTGATTCTATCCATCACACAATTCTTCTCAGGAAGTGTCGGCGATGTTTAGACATAAAAGTCATGTCAAAGGAATGCCCCCAACCCCGCTCCCCCCCGCCCCCCTAGCTAACCTCCCATTGCTCAGTTGAACATTAGCCGTCCTCTCTGCCAGACAACACAGCAAGCCTCCCCTGTTAAAGTGAATGAAAACAAAGCACAGTAGCTTGCTAGATCTGGTTCTGCCGAGCCAGTTCATAATGTTGCCATCAACTTCAGGCTATACAGATCATGGGTTGCGCCTCTGCCCACTAAAATGAAATGGGCCGTTTGGTGAGTGCTACTACTTCTGGCAGTGTCATCGTTGGATTTTAACCAGTAGCACACAGATGTTTTCTCCAAGTCTGACATCTCCTGAAGCTAAAAGGAGATGGGGCACTCTTGTAACAGGTCGATCAGCTTGAATTATTGAGGAATGGATCATGAATAATGATTCTGATTTTACCAAAGAGTGAATTTATTATTAGTCTTGATAACTCAGAATAGCTGCACGGATTTCTTACAAAAAAAGAAAAAATATGAATGGCAACCATTCATCTGATAAAGTAATATGGTTTCACTGCTCTGTAGGTCCAACACTGAATATGTGGTTATAAAACAGTGATTGAAATTCAGTACTGAATATGGAAGAGGGGAGGGTCAGTTACAGGGTGGCTGAGGCCTGCTTGGGTTACGTGCCCTAAGAGAGGACACCATGGCTGCATTCCAGGGACCCCACCCCAAACACAGTCACAGACCCAAATATACACATATTAATGTGCCTTCACATAAACTTATATTTTATGCATGGAAAAGCACACACACACACAAACACGCATCTTTTTAAAGTATATACACACACCTGAGCATAGAAATCATTAAACTTCACTGTTTTTCTACCCAAATGAGCTACTACCTCTAACCGCCTCCATCTTCAGTTCCCTTTATATCATCTCTGTTAATATATGGGTATGATACCACTGGATCCTGGTCACTCAATCCAGTGTTTGTGTAAGCATGTTGGGAAATCCTAAGCTTAGCTAAAGAAGCAGAGGTTGAAGTGCATACCGAGCTGAGGATGGTGCCAGCCTCAGTGACGAGGCCTCTTCTCCACCCTCCCCCAGCCATTATTTCCTTGTGCCCCATATGGGCATCCAGCCAGTCCAGCCCATCCTCCATCCTCCATCCTCCATCCTCCATCCTCAATGCCAACAATATTCACACTGCACTCTCATCCTCAGTACCAGTAGTCTCTGCTGGCATGGCACTCCATTAAACGCTTGGATAGTGGTTATTTTCTTACTGCTAGGCTGCAAACCTCCCTGGACTTAATCTGTCATTTAAATATACATTTTGTATTTTTGCTTTATCTTCCAGGCTGATTTGCACAATAGTGAACTAATGGGCAATTAACAGTGATGTACCTAACGCCCAGTGTCATTTCAGTACAAGAATCTTCTGCTCACAGGAAGTTGTTATTTCTTAACAGTGGCCCCTGGTAACTTGAGATGACATTTAAGAATCTCTATTATGTTTATTTGTTTGTTTTTGTTTTTTTATTAAAAGGCGACATCTAGTATCAGATACAACCCAGCATAACCTGCTGGGACTTTAGCAATTATTTCCTTAGTTTACGAATCGGTCACAGTAATCTAATGTTGGGAAAATTGTTAAAATTTACTAGAGGAGAAATATTTAAATCACTTCTTTCATCTTACCAACAGTTCAAAAACCCATATTAGCCCCAAATGTATTCATAGTGTTAGGATTAGTGATATAAAACACATACTGTTATTAAAGGAGCCAGAACCAGATAACGTTAGGCATTTCGCTTGTGACTAAAAGGCAACTGATTAGTAAAATAGTTTTTCATTAATTTTCTTGATTAATAGAGTGGTAACTGTTGCAGCTCTCCTGTTGTCAACAAAATATAAAATGGAAGTCCTATAGCTTCCACTGTAAAAATGGAGGGGACAAAATACACCCATATTGTTGAACAAATAGATATATCCCTAATTATATGCCCCCAGCATTTAAACAAAATATGTTCACCAACAATCTTGTTCCACTTTACTGAAAAAATAAGAAATCACGTCAACACTTGATTTTACAAGATTTGTGTGGAAACTGGTCTATGATTTTCAGGGGGTCAGGGATCCTGATTGGAGGAGCAGGCCGGGCTTGGTGGTGCTGGTAGCTGTGGCAATGCTAGCTGGGTAGTAAGGGGGGAGACCAGCTGCCCGGGGAGCGCCCATTACGAGATGGAGCCAGAGATAAGTGCTCTCCCAGGCCCCCTTTCATAGGCATAATTAGCACACTTCTTATCTGCTGCTCAATTCACATTCACACCCGCCTGCCATGAATGGAACGTGAAAGAGAGGCAGAAATCGAGGGAACGAGATAGGTACAGGGGCATGGCAGAGAGATGGGATTAAGGTGGAGAAGGCAGGGTGGAAACCTGTTCCCAGACATTCCTCCATTTGAGAAGACATGCAAGTTAATGCTGTGACCGCATCGCTCTCCCCCTTTCTCTTTCTCCATCCTTCCAAGGAGTCTTTGAACTCCTTAACAAAAACAGTGGTTTGTGCATCAAACTGCAATTTAGTGAAACAAAGCTATCTGGGGGTATAATCATCCTAATCAGCAAGAAAAAAATAAAGTCTTTGCAGATATTTCTAGATTATTCCGCTCTTGGTGATCTATTTCTCCCCCATCTTCTTCATCAAGCCCAATTGTGGAATATGTCTGCCTCCGACAGACATATAAAAACCTTTAATAATAACTCCTTAGTGCTACATTTTAAAAAAAAAATCACTTTTAATAAAGACTTTAACTGATGTTGTGTGTTTCCAGCGAATTCAGGCTTGTACTGTGTGCACGCCCTGCTCTCTGTGAGAAGATAACAGGGGCCCCAGCGTCTTACTGAGCAGAGCTAATATAAACATCTTTGTTTGGTGTTGAAACAGTGTCGACAGTTAAACTCCAACCCACAATAAAGAGGACATGTGTCATTATGTCCATAAATCATTGCAGTGATACACTGAGGAAGTTTTGTGCAGACTAGATGGGTTTTCCAACTTTAACTATATGATGACATTTGCATCTAGAATTAAATATTTTATGATCTTTTTAGTGTTTTTGTACAGCATGATAAATTAGATGTTATGTAGAGTTTGGATATTGAATATACACCATGTTTATTTATATTTTTTAGCTTCAAATTTGAAAAGTGAAGTGATTTTTATGTATTTTCTCACTGAAGACAGAGGAAGTCAATGACTGGGATTCCACTAAAGCCAAAATACAGTTGATACTGGCCTCTGAGCTTTGGAAATATTACAAAGCAAACTTCTCTCCTTTCCTCTCTCACTCAGTGAGGGGCTTTGTGTATGTTTCAATACCTGGCTTTTGGAGGCCGCCACCTTTGCGAACAGCGCCTGGGAAACTTTGGCCCGCTTCATCTCCTGCTGGATCTCGTCGTAGATGGTGGAGTTGATGTTGAGAATGGAGCCTTCTGTTTTGCCATTCCACTCGCTGGGCATAGGCGATGGCTTCACCTGGGGTTATGACAGAGGATATTACAAACATACCACACAGGATCCTCTTTGTTTTACTGAAAAGTTTAATACTTTGTCAGCTATCTAATTGTGGTTTGACTGTGCATATGGACTGGGTCATCTGAAGTCCCTGATTCATGAGTAACAGTTTGTAAATTGCAAATTTTGACATTCAAAATGATTAAAATGGTAATATTTGCCTTGTATTTGAAGAATAATGTCCCATTTCTACTATATCCAATTTTGCTACTATTAATGTTTTCTGTACAGAAACTGCAATGATGTGCAACCTGGGAGATGATAAAGTCTAGTGTTTGTATTGTCTGTAAGAATGTGTGTGGAATGGTGGTGGCAGAGGTGGAGAGGTGAGGTTAGGTAGAGTGATTTGCTCACAGGGGAAATGCCTACGGGGATTCTGGGATTCCAGTCCTCGGGCCTGACGCTATTACAGTCTTCCCGCCGGGGCTACAGTGTCAGGAACACAACACAACAGTACCCATTTAGGCTCATCTTAGGAAAAATAAAGATAATCTTGCTAAACTCAATCATTTATATACAAACACAAACACACAGAAACACATACACACATAGATTACACACGTAGATTATACCCACACACAGCTCCAGTGTTACTTTGCTCAAAAACACGTAGATGTGTTTCACAAAATGTTTTTATTCTTGTGTCAAGCTGGCGATTAAAAACAAATGCAAGTCAAGTAAAATCAAATCATCTTCATTCAGTGGCTTGTTGCATCTTGACAAAAATCCTTTGACAAGGAAACAAGTATCCTAATAAAAGCACTACCCAAGGACCATTAGCATATGAATCATTCCATATGAGCCTCTTTGAAAGGAAAAATAGACAACGTTGGGTATGAGCGCAAGTACAGGGTATTCACATAAACCATAATAACAGCAACAGCTTCTAATTCACAACACAGCATGTGCCCTCCCCTCCCAAAAAAAAATACATTCAAGCATTGGTCTAGACACCTAATAAGAGCTCCTTTATGTGTTAAAAAGAATCATATAATCCTAAAATTTGTGGTCAGACCGGAATGTTGGAGAATTTCTGGCCCTTTCATGTGATTTTTTTACGACAGCTCAGCATGGGCTTGTCAGTATGAGTGGTAGGTTACCATGTCAAACTAATTGTTAAGGTCGGGGCGTGCACTAACTGGCTTTCGGGGAGTTCAGCCGACCCATCAGCACACGTGGGAGAAACATACCTCCGCATCAGTTTTTATGAGGCCAATAAAAACCCTCCTCTGTCTCTGGCTCAATTGCCACCCTGGCTGATTTATGTGCTGAATTCACACCGCATTGCTCCATAGGAGAGGTTGGCAGGTGGCCAGGTGTACGAGAGTGAGAATATGTGTGTGTGTTTGTGTTGGTCTGTGTATGTGAACTGCCCTGTGTAGGAACAGGTCTACATGATAAATGTAAAAGGGTTTAAGTCATACAGGTGAAGTATAAGTGCCTTAAGATATTCTATTGACGTGTCAACACTATTTTGAGCTATGAGAAAATAAAAGCTACAAACATGAAGTTTGAGCATCGGGTCATGTTTGAAACATGTATGCCATATAATAGTCATGTTTATTGTTCAGCTTACAAATCTATTACTGTTTTGTCTCCAATGTGTCAAAATGCATTCATTAAATTTATTGTAATTATTACTGAATATGTAAAATCACATAGTATTAAAATCATATTTGTTAATTTTAGACAGTCGTAGACCAGGAAATACATCTTAGTTTAAAAATACTGAGACTCTCCTTTAAGCTTAAGAGAAATTGCAAAAATCTACTCTCTAGCTGGGAATATGCACTGAAACATCCTTTGATTGTCAAGATGAGCTGTGAACTGCAAAGTGGCCCTGCTAAAGTTCAGCACCGCTGTTTCAGAATGCAACTTTTTCTCTTTAGTTTTACCATCATGCTGAGTTTTTCAGGAGGAGGCTCCATTTTGGGGATGGCTGGGCCTGTTGCCTGTGTCTTTCTTTCCTCTTCACCTAAACTAAAGCCAAATCTTCAGCCAGGATGGGACAGAAGAGGCTGTTGTCTGCCCCTCGCTCCTCCCACATGCAGCTGACCGCGTTTCAATTGGGTTTAAGTCGTAGAAAGTTACCACATGCCTTTAAAATGACGGACAATGATTAGTGGTGGATCTCTGCCGTGGTACGTAGTACAATCAGTCAACGTTGACTGGCCAAACAAACTAAGCAAAGTTTTATCTTTCACAAAACTTGTCATCACTGGCTGAGCTATATTTTAAAAATGGAGGGGCTGTAAATGCTGCCTAATGCCTGGTGAAAGGTCAAAATTAGCAGAAAAAATTATTCACCATTTGTGCACAGCCCAGCTGTGTGGTAAGGGATGGCATGACGCAGAACTCATTTTAATATAGGGAGAATGTAAAGCACGTTCTCTAGCGTGGAGAACAAATAGGCTTTTTATTTATTCTGCGAGTTCCAAGACAGGCTGCAGCCTGATACAATGGAGGGGAATGTAAGGAGTGCAAAAAAACAGCGTGCTGGGGCGGAGCTTGCATGCTTGCTGCTGTCAAATGTAAACAAAGTGCCCTAATGAGTGTCTCCACAAAATACTCATGTTTTCAATTATAGTTCAAGATATTGCGATATTACTGTAGCACTATATGCAAAGAGACATTGTTTTAGATTCTTTGTGTTTAACGATGTGTGATATTTAGACTAATACTGATACAGTATCAAAAACTAAATGTTAATATTCTTTTCTAACTCAAATAGATTGAATCAGGGATCAAAGGGAATTACAGAAGGAAGGTTTGTTACACATGTCTGGATTCAGTCGCTGTCCAACATTCCAACCTGTTCCCACAGCAGCATACACATACTCACTTATGACAACTAAACACACTAAAGAAAGCTTCTACACTATCTCTCTCGTGTTGCATGAACTATGGCTACACTTAACGCACATACTTGAATGGATCAAAATGGCCAAGTTTGGTAGCAAGGCTTGCATTTGAGGATTTTTGTTGTTGTTTCTTATTCCATTTAGTTTGGCTTGTAACCTGACAGGATTCTTGTTTCCCCCACACCGCAGAAAGTCTGGGGTGTGGGGGTGGAGGCAAAGAGAACTATGATCAGTCATCTGGGGTTGCTTTGCTTTCTCACTACCTTCCTGCCACTGATAAGATTAACTGATAATGGAGAACACTGGAAAAAAAAATGCTTATTCCAGACAAATTCATCACACGATCTAGGTGACAATTTTTAATTTTGTCCTTCTTACTTTTTTTTCTCTTTAAGCTAGTGAATGAAGGAATCTATATCTGATTACGTTGGGTGCATAACTAAGTTACAGTTCATCTAGTGGTTCACTGGTTCTACAACAATCAATTGGTCAAACAATAAATTAAAATCCCACCTTAATGGACAATTATAAATCTGCCTTTACCCTATAAATTTGAATTCTACTTTAAACTAATCTGTTTATGCATTAAGATATACTCCAATTGGGGAGATATTCTTGTCTAGAGCTCTGCTCCTAAAGTAAAAATCTAGTTTTCTAATTAGGTCTGAAAAAGTGCCATTGAAGAAAAAAAATAGAAAAAAAAAGTTACTTGCAACATGAAAGCAGGGCTATGACAAACAGGGAGGATATAATCTGGCACCTGTACAGGTCGGTTGGGTGGAGTACTGATAAGTGGAGCAGCACCCATGGCCGAGGCTGCCGTCAGGCTGCGCTCCCTCTCCTCCTGGTAGATGCGGTCACGTTCAGCCTCCGGCAGCTGCAGGAAGTTCTGCATGGCACGCAGGTTGACCAGCAGAGACTGGGACGCTGTTTTAGGGTCCTCCTCCTTGCGTAGAATCTCAGACAGCAAGCCCTGTATGATGGCAGTGGGAAGAGAGATGGAAAAACCAAAGAGAGGGAGATAGAGGGAGAGGTGGTAATAGAAAAAGCAGAAGGGGGGGCAGCAAAAGGAGAACAGAGCTCCCAGAGAGAGAAAACAGTTGGGTGGAGAGTAGAATATAGAGTAAGATGGGTATAACTACACTAGAGGATTTTAGTAGAGCCACGGATGTAAATAGAGCTTAATGACAAATAAGATGTGACACTTTTATGCCCACAATCACTGCTAACTAAATTTATCTTTTAATCGCTCCAATTTAAACCAGTTACTGTTTAATTCAGTGCAGTGTTTCTCTGGAAGCAGGTGGGGTCACAGGCTCTTCCTGCACCCCCTAATTATGGCCTCCACTTCCCTTAAGCTTTCTCTTCATCATTGCTGTAAAAGTAAACCTCACATTCTTCTGCCTCCTCCATATTGTCATGACTTCCTTTAGAGCTTAAACATTAAACTACAATTCCGTTTTTTTTTTTCAATCAAAGCTCTACTTCCTGATCTATAAGGATTGTAAATATCACAAAATCATGTTTGTTTGAAAATTACTCCACTGCACATCCACTAACAATTTGAACACTCAACTTTACCTTGCAAGTGTCACAGTGTAACAAGGAGGAGATACCTACAGTGTCTTGTCTGTCATAAACATGAAAAATGCAGAAAACACTGGAAAACAAAGAACCACTGGCAGTTGACTGATTGTCCTTCATGCTTTGCGTGTTCATTTTAAAACAGTATCTTTGCAGTTATTTAGTTAAAACACACAAGTGTATCACCGTAGGTTGTTAGATATGACACTTGCAATACAACTTTTAGCATTGTTAGTGGTGATACCGGATTTTTTTCCCACACCCCAACATGCCCTGTACATTTTATAGCCTTTTTGAGCTAACCAATCCTAAAAACCAAATACACTAAAAAAAAGAAAAAAAAGTATAGGAATTTGTGAATTCAGTCTCCATAGACCTGGAATTTGGGCTTAAGTTGAAAAATTTGGTAAGTCTCCTTTAAAGTAAAAAAAAAAAAATATATAATCTTGTTCCATCAGTTTTAACAATGCTCATTTGCAGGTGACAAAACTACATCACCGAAACTTCCACATAGTCTTTTGTGGATAATTTTGCCAATCTTGGAATATGTTCTTACTGTTGTGCAATACTTTGGAAAAGAGCCATCACTATTTGCCTGCAACATCAAAGTCTGGTACGACAGGTAATCAGTGTATCCTGTGTTTAGTTTTCAATAGCGCCCAATTCCATCATTATGACTCCATTATCATGTGATTGGGCCTTTTCATCAGCTCTTGGCCACACACTGTGCAAACCACCGCGCCGCTTCTCTTGCCATCAATAGGTGTGATTTGATCTTAAAACAAGGTAATGGTCATGCTTTATTGATTTATCTTGGAGCATACAAGTCCTCATGGGAAATGAGGGGCAAATATGCACTTGTTGGCAAAATCTGACTCACAGTGCTGTTTTTACAGTGAAAGGCGCCTGAGCACTTAACATTCAAGGATAGATTGGTTAGATATCTCCTCATGTCCATACAGTCTGTGTGGGTGTCTGCATTCTTGGGTAAGTGCATGTTTATCATTCTTTACCCTCAAACCTTTTTGTATGTCATTGGTCAGTCAGTTTCCTTCCCCTCCCCCTGAAGAAAAACCCTCATTCCCACCCCCTCCGCCTACTCTGATCCTCCTCCTGCATTGACAGCAGGCCCTTCATGTCACTACTTGACAACCCCCACCTCCATAGAAAATCTCCTTTTATTAACCCTGACTTGTTAAGTAAAAAAAACACATGGCTAATAAATAGTCCCCGAAAGACAAACTCCAACACAGATTCGGCTAACAGCTACTATCAGCCACAGATGAGACTTTGTGTGGGAGCTGGACATTCTGCACAAAAGCACCACTGTACCATATGATAAGCACACACTAATTTTTTGAGTGGGGTAAGGATGTTCTACATTGTATTTCTAATAGATCCTTGTCAGTTTTCAGTTATTTTTTCATACACAGGAAATTCAAAGCAAATTGAGTTGTAATGAGGTATTCTGACACCTCCTACCCCATCCCCTGCTCTAATACAGTAAGTCTTCATACATTATCACTGCCTTCTGTGTGTGTGTGCACGTGTAGTGTGTAAAACCTCTGACTATGAAGTGAAACCAAATATTTTGGCAGGGGAGAACGCATGGCCACGCTTGGGCCCTTCTCATGGCAGGCTGCCAGCGCAGGTCCTAGTGTTCAGGAGTAAGAACCATGAATGGGATAGAAACTTTGGAAATAATCTCAATTCAAACAGGTGGTTATGTGGTCTTTTTCCTTTTTAAAAATTATAGTGGAGTGGAAATTTAGACTTACGGGATACACTTTAAGTGTTCAAAGTAGTTTGATTTCACAGGTGAGATCAGTGTTAAAAAGAACATGAAATTTTTGGATGGACAGTTTAGTCACACCCAGCAATTTTAGTGGTTGTCCATGACAGCACCACCAAAAATTCACTGTATTCCAAGAACTTCAAGGGCTTCTTTTATGGGTACTGTTTGTACTTTATCAAAATGTTATTACCTTGTGAACATGAGTCAAACTAGGACACAAAAATAGCTTCAGTCTTTAATCAACTCTAAAGAATGGTGCAAATACTGGAAGCTTTTTTGAAATTTTTGTACCATTGTAAATTAACTAATTCCTGTAAATACCAATTTTGAATATTATGTAGCAGTTTCATTTGTCTGTCATTTTTATGTGTCTGAGATATCTGTGAGTTTTTTAATTAGTTGTAGTCTAATTAGAAACTCATTAATAAAAGCAATAAAAAAGGAAACAAGGCTTCAGAATGAGGTAGCCATTACTTTTGTCCATTAGTACTGCTATTAAAGGAGAACTCCAGTGTTTTTCAACCTAAGCCCTATTTGTCACACCTTTAGGGTCTTTCACTTAATAGATCCATTTTAAAAATATAATCCAGTATTCAGTTCAGATGTTAAGACCATTTACCTGGACAAGGCTACACAATGCAACACCATTGGGCAAGTCGGAACTAAATAGCATTTTGCCATTAACTACACTTAGAATGTTCCTGCGTCTGGTAACATGGAGTAGATACCTATAGTGCAACACCTATGTGTTTCAACTAAATAATTGTAAAGATAATGTTAAAACAACGTGTTTGTGTTTTTCCTGAACTCTGGTTTTATTTTCAAAAATAGACTGTTTTGTACAACTTTAGACCCTAAAAGTCTGGAGTACACTGTGCAGGACTGAAAAGTACCTTTAAGTTTAGTCTAGTCTAGTTTAGTCTAGTTTAGTCTGAACAGTTCTCAGTTATCTGCCTTCCCTTCTCACCTGGGTTCTGTTGAAGGCCACGCGGGCAAACACAGCCTGTGAGATGCCAGCCCGCTTCAGTTCGTCCCTCACCCACTGGTAAATCTCAGAGGACACCTCTGTGTTTGATGCCACCTGTGGCTCTAGTGACTTGTTGTGGGAGCTTCGGTTGACAGGCGGGTGGTTTAGGTACTGCTGCGACAATGACTGCTGTGCCAGTAGCCGGTTCACCGCGTACTGCTGGTTGAGGATCTGTGCCATCACAAGTTGCTGGTTGACCAGCTGGGGGCTGATTGGCGTGGACACCAAGCCGGGGTGGTGCAGACTGGATAGCTGGGGCTGTCGGGCATGAGACAGCGGGGGTACTGGTGAGGAAGGAGTCTGTTCTGCTGTACTGCCAGGAATAGGCTGCTGCTGCTGGGAGAAGCCCAGGTGATTGGGGTTGTGATTGGAGCCAGGTGGAGAGAGGTCGGACAGGCCATCCATCTCTGGTGACGGTGGAAGAGATGAGCAAAGAGAGGGGTGAGAGGCAGAAGAGACACAGAAAAAAGGGGAAAGAAAAGCCAGAGTCAGTTATTTGTTAAGTTTTAACTACAACACAGGAGAAGGGAAAGTAGAATAGAAAAAAACAAAGGAACTAGATAATCTGATAAAGGTTAGATCCAATCTATAATCATGGGCATCAGTTCGATGTCACCATAGCCACAGCCTTTTAATGAAATTAAACAGACCTATTCTGCATCAAACTTTAGCCTCTCAACTAACATTCTGGTTTACTTTCATGACTTTGGGGAGGAGAAGAGATTTTTGTAGCTAGCACATATTAACATCCAAACCACTGAAAAACAGATACAGGGGTTCATTGCCTAACGGTACCCTCCGCTGGCCCTCTCCTCCCTAACTGGAAATGAATCAGCCAACAACAAAAAAATGATGGAAATGCAGATAAAAGAGCTCCATTGTGTTTGACCTGTGTTTTCCATGAGCCATGCCTTCGAAATTAAGTTCAGCCTCATCATGTGGAGTGCGTGTGTGTGTGTGAATCTACAAGAGCAGATCCAATGCTGATATGTCTGATTCTTTCTTTACATCATTAATTTCAAAATAAGGAACACATGATTATGAATATACCAGTTTTAGGAGAGAATGGTCTAAATATCAATGTAAAAAGCACTGAAAAGGAAAAAAAGGATCATGTGCACCCTGAGAAACTGCTGTTTATTAGAGAGTGCGATTTTAACGGTGAGACAAACAACAGACAAAAATCTATGTGCCATAATTTGATGTCATTTTGGAGGGTTTTGAGGCATCTCTTGCTTTGGGAATCTTTAAGTCCATAATGGCTGCTTGGGAATATTTTAAGACAGGTTTAAATTATGTGCTTAGGGAATGAAAACAATGGTTTCACATTTAAAGTACTACCCACAGCAATGAGCATTGAGCATCACAGTGAATGAGCATTTGGAGCAGATAAATGTTTTCAGGTTTCCTCCTCTCTTTAAGGAATTCACATATGCTGAGTCTTTTCATCTGCCGAGTGAGGGACTGAGGGGGCAACATTTAAGAATTCATAAGGATGGCAGCATTAACATCTTAGAAGTGTGCTACGGCCTCCGCATCCTTCAAACATTATATGAGATTGTGAAAAGAGTAAAATGCTGTTGTGTGGAAAAGAGGAGGAGGAGGTGGGGGGTCTTCAACAAGCTGAATTTTGCAGGAGATGAAAGATTAAGTGGATGGATGTTTTCCAAAAATACTCACAATAATCATGTGTTTGAGATGCCTGTTTCTTAACTGTCAGCATGCACAATAAATCCAGCCAAGACGGGTCTATTGAGCGTTTGTCGAGAACAAATGATGTGGGGGGGGGGGCGCAAAACAAAAAAAATCTGGGTAATAATCACATCTCTTCCCATAATCCCTGGCATTCCCTGGCTCTGATGGTATGGTGTGTCTATTCACTTATATGTGAATGCTTGTGTGTCTGAGCGAGCATGTGTGCATATGCTCGCTCACACAGACTGCTGGGGGGCATGCTCACAACACACAAACACACAGGCACACAGAGGCATTTCCATGCAAATTGAAAAGAGAAGGGGTGACAGAAGAGCATGGCAGGCCCTGGGAGAAAAAGGCTGCCACAGAAGCAGGAGTCCTCGTGTGGAATCCTGCCACAAAAGAGCCCCGGATTAAACACACAATGGGAATGGGATGTGGGCTTGGGGGGGGGTTGGTGTTGAGTGTGACTGTGAGTGAGAGTGAGAGTGTGAAAGAGAGAAAGAGAGAGAGAGAGAGAGAGAGAGACATACAAAGTGACCCAACTCTCTCTCCTGTTTTGGCTTCCCTGAGCTAGCGCTGCCATGTCAAAATGAGAGATACAACATTTGCTGGAGGCCAGTAACACCACTTCAGCTGCCAGAGCAGCCGCAGAGCTTGCCAGTACCTGTGACCAGGTACTTATTCCCCTTGACTTCTGGCTTAAACTGTTCACTAAATGCAGTGTGCCAAAGTAAATGCAGAGTCACATTTGATGCCACTTCTAAAAGCAGAGACGGATGACTGTAGCGCTCTCTCTTCCGGCCTTCACCATTTGGGGCCACATACTTCAGACAGTGGCCCCCCTGGAGGAATTGCTGCAGGCATGCAGTGGGCACCTGGCAGCCTGTGAGACAAAGTTCTGGGTCTAAGGTTTGGCACACATGTGGGTGCATGAGTTTGTATGAATGCGTGTTAGCACAGTCTCGAGATATTATCTCCACTTCTGTGTACATTGGTGGTTTTTCTCTCAACAAGACTTGATGTTCACAGAAAGAAGTCCAAAATGAATAATTTACCTTCCTGTCTCTTGCAAGTCACATTGATTTTGTGTTTTAATGGATTCTAGCTCAGCAGTTCCAAGACATTTTCATGTCCACCCCCAATATGCAACAAGGCCACAGCCTCTCATGTGATAAGATTTTTTCCGGGGTCACCCCTCAGAGGGGTAAACAAGTGTATAAAAAAAATACCAAGGAACTTTCAAAGATCCCACACAGCTCTATTTCTAAATAACATTATGCTAAGTTGAAAAATTGCCAAATTGCACAGTATGAGCTAATAAACTCAGCAAGTCATTTGTCATTTTAATTTGGATATTCTGCTGTTTAGTTTTCAGATTAAGATTAAGGTTTTAATTGACCTTCAGTTATTCACCATTAAGTGTAACATATTAAGGAATGAGTGAAGAGAGTTAGCTCTATGAGTGTGTGTGCGTGTGTTTATGTACTTTTGTTGTAAATCTAGCAAAATCTGTTCCCAAAGTCATATTATGAAAAACCACAGAGTAAAACACTAAATTGTAGCGTTATTTTTAGGTTTAACTTTCTTTAATGGTTACATTAAGCGTGGAGTGGTCATGGTTAAGTCTCCAAAGGATTTTATTTCATGTCAATGTGATGTCCTAGGTGTGTTAACGTGTGTGCCCATGATGCGACATACCTAATGCGTTAGCACGGGGACTCTCCCGGAGGACACACGTCCCCAGGTAGCCCTCCAGCTGGGAGGGTTGGCGCATGCCTAAACAGTCGGATGACGGGGCAGGGCATGAACACACACACAAACACAGTCACACACACACCCAGCACACAGTGTAGAGTTGTGAAAAAAGAAACATGAGATTAAGGCTTTCTACAGTACTTCTGTACCACTCCAGCTAAGCAGATATATGACATTTATAACACCAGCATCGCTAAGGCCACTCCGGCAGCTGCAGCAGCCACATTTATTTTTTTTTTTCAGAAAACAACTGACAGAAAATGTGTAGGAGTATGCAAGACAATACACAAGTAGAGCAGGTCTGAAGTAAATAATGTACCCAGCATATATTGCCACTTTAACAGAAGAAAAACATCAGATAAAATATGGTCACAACACGCCATTTGCATGGAGGCTGTGAAAACATTTTGATATAATATCTCATCTGTCATCACTGCCTGCAGTAACACACTAGCAAAAAGAAAAGATTGTTCAACAGATTGTTAAAGCTAATATCTCAACATTATACTGCCTTATGAGCCTTACAACGGAGTGGTGTTCTACCTAATCAAAAGACATAAAAATACACAGGAATTCTATCTCCAGCCAGGGTGTATCATAGAACCTCATTTCCTCGTGGGTCAAAGGGGATTTTTTTCGCGATAATATAAAGCATGCGTTGTTATGGGGTTGATAAGAAAATCTAATTGAATTTTCTGACTAGGCGGTGGCTGGTCATCGCTGCCTTTTGTTCATAGTATACAGAAGTGTTATACATGCTCACAAACAAAAAAATAAAACTGTCAAGAGGCCTCAACTGGATCTAAGCGTTAGTTAAAGCAATAATGGATAAATCAAATACAACACTGTGTTCAGCTCGGAAGAAATGTGGAGCAATCTTGAATAATTAGATGACAAGATAAAAATGTATTTCTACTTCATGCAACCGTAGGAAGACAAAGAGACAGTTGGCTAGAGAACATATTGTAATGGCAACTACTGTGTATGTGTGAATGTGTGTGTGCATAAAGAGACAAAAGTGTGAGCGCCATACTTTGTGCCTCTCCGTTTTGCTTACCCATCATATCTTTTGTCTTCTTGAAATGTTTATACCAGCGCCCAAATTCCTGACACTTTGCCGCCGACACATTTGCATAGTAAGTGCTGTTCACAATGGAGGAAATCATACTCTGAAAGAGAGAGATTGATTGAGAGGGAGAGAGAGAGGGACTTTAGATTCTCATTGTGGAAAATACAGACATAATATTAAAGCATGTGAAACATGCAGTAACGCTGTAGCTTGTCAAAACAAATAAAAGATAGGGACACAGTAGAACCCCGGACTAGAAACAGCCAACCGAAAGAGTATCAGACATGCAGAAGTTTTGAATCCCCTCTTCAAAAGGTAAAACAACAAATTAAACAAGGCTCTATCTGTTCAGTTTTTTATCAAATGCCACTGAGTTTGTCTTTGTTTCTTTATTTCATAGTGGGTAAGTGGCTGAGTTCTGAGTCTGGTGACATCAAAAGCAGATATAGACCTTCAAAAAGAAAGAAAGAAAGATAGCAGCGTATTAAATAACAGCATCTGGGGAGCCGGGCGATGTAAACAGATAAACCTCTTTTAAATTTGTGCTCTTTATTTATACAATCTGTTAAAGGCAACAACTTCAAGCAGATCGAGGGTCGCACTGATCATGTCGTTCCACAACGCATGTGTGCTCCCGTCACCTCTTTTACATACGGTTATTCCCTGCCCTCTCCACACTTACTTCAACTGCCCTGCTTTGCCACAGATAAACAAAGCAGCGATTTTTTTGTCTCTCTCCGTCTCTTCTAGTTTCATTAAAATTAATGTTTCAACACCTTGCCAGCCTCTGGGCAAATAGCAAGTTGCAGGAGAAATTGTTTTCAATTGTTATAAATATTCAAAAGAACCAAACCATCTGTTTTCAAATTACAGGTATGCCATCTTTATCATTTCTTTATAATATATTCGCTTGGAGGACAGCAGGGAGAACCTTCTGGCAGGGCAGCATGGCGCTGTGAGCACACCTCACTGATACAGAAGGATTTCAGCATTCTACACGAAAGGAGTGTAAAACCCAGCAGTTATTCTGTCAGAAAAGCAGATCCTACTCTGAATTCCTCTGCATTCAAGTTGTAGGCACTTTATGTGATGGCCCTATGCAAAAAAAAAAACCAAAAAAAAAAAAAATGTGGGAGGAGGGACAGTTTCCATCATTAAACTGTTGTCATCTTTACAAGTAAATTCACCCCAAAACCAAATCTAGTTTTCCTCTTAATGTTTATTCATTTGGTTGTTTTGGTGTGAATATTTTGGAGATATACAGTATATGCCTTCTGTTAAATAATGGAACTTGATTGCAATTTTAATGTTTCTTTTCCGATATATTTAAAAAACTGACCATCAGTGTTTCAAAATAATGCGTCAATGAAGACATAAATCTACTCACGGAGAAGAGACTAGCTCACTAACAGCAACAGACTTTAGAGTCGATGCGCACTTCCCTTCTTGCGATGATATTGATAGAAAAAAGTCCTCCAAAGAAACTGTTCACAACAAGGCCTGTGGATTATCTTACCAAGTCATGATGTCTTTAAAAAGTCATCGCTGTTGATTTTTTCAAATGCTTTTCCTATCTGGTCCCATTTGGTTCCATTACATTTAAGAGAAGGCAGACACCTCCTCAGCAAATAACTTCAACCGTGAGCAACTCACATCAAAACAATCTATATTGATAAATAAAAACATATATTGTTAAAAAAAAAAAAAAAAAAAAAAAAAAAAAAAAAAAAAAAAAAAGGTGAATGGTTCAAACTACACAAGACTCTACTGGATGTTGGGGACAATAAAGTCACAGACATTTACTAAGCTTGATGTCAAATATTAAAATCCGAGATGTAACAAAGAAAATTAAGTGTTGAGGAGGAGTGCACTAAACACGTTGCCGTATTTTACCAAGGAACACATGTCATAAAAGAAGCTAACAATAGCCAGTAATCATGACCTCACCAGTCCTGCTTGTGCAAGACAAGCCAATTACTGTTGCAATTTCTAACACCCAAATTATATAAGCAAGTGAGTCAGGAGTCATGTTGCACGCTGTAGATGGGTGTGAATTTGTGCTACCCAGCCTCTTGTGCATCATGCCATCTTTTTATTCAACCGGCTGGTGAAAAGGTCTGCATTTGGACCTGCATGGTATGATAAAGCAGCCTTTTATAGATAAACTAAAAAGTCATCATTGAATGAAAGCCCTCATAGAGTTCAGGTTATGGTTAGGGTTAAGTCAGAATTACCCTTTAAATGGGCAATAGTTCAACCTCCCATGGTCTTAAAATGATAAGTCCTGTTTATGTGCAAAAGCCAGTGTGGGTCTGAATGGCTAGTATTGTGACAATGTTATGACGATTGGTGAAGCAGCAAACCATACATTCCAGCTTAACTCAGTTCTAGTAGCTAAATCTGGAGCTAAAGATCCATCCGAAGACCATAGAAAGAGAATTCTCCTTTAAATTGTTGGGATAATGAACATCTCTCCTCCAGCCTGACATGTTTTATTTACAGTATTTCTAGGCTATCTAGGCTAAGTTGGCTCCAGGCAACAAACAAGAGGCCTGCAGAATACAGTGTGCATTTCTCTCTTTTCCCATCTTCCTGTCTATCTCTCTCGCTCCCTCGTTCTCCGCCATCTTTGACACAGATGTTCTAATAAACGCTCCTCATTAATCAGCACTCTCCCTCAATACATCACTCTACCTCTCACAGGGGGCCCTGCTTGTATGTGTGAACGAAACAACACACACACACACACACGCACACACAACTATTCTCTCTCTCTCGCACTCCCTACCACTCTGTCTCACACACACGTACTCATACGCACTAAGTGAAATCAAGCAGATAACCAGAGCCTCTGCTGCCACTGCGGTGCCAGCGGGAAGGCTCTGCTAGGGCTTGTCAACAGGTAGTGTGGCTGTGTGTGTGCATGAGCATGTGTGTGGACCCTTTAAGTGATAGCCATCTGCAGCAAAGAGAGCTTATCAGCAAGACCAGGAAGTAGCACTGGGCTACTATCAATCCCTAACATCTACTCCACTTCCAATCATGGGAGACAGGAAGAGAGAGAGGGAAGAAGAGGGTGTGTGTGTGCGTGTGGGCAGGTACCGTAGGCACCCAGCTGCCCGTGTAAAGAGTGAGCACACACGGGCAAACACACACAGAGTACAACACCTGCAGACAAACACAAATGGTGCTGTTACACAAACGCACGCACATATTAACAAGTATATTTAAATACATACACACATTCCAAATTAGCCTTGTGTTTGAATCAGCTGGGGAAGAAAAGCACATCCCATTTGCAACACTGCCTCTCACAATGTCTAACACAGCTCAACTAAGGCACATACTCCCCTTAACTGGTGACCCCCTCCTCCCTTCAATCACACACACACGCACACGCACACACATATGCACAAGCACATGCACACTCTGGCAACCAGGTTGTGCCAATGACAGCCAAGGTGGTGAAGACCTGCAAAGATGGCATTTTGACGACTATTTGCGGCTATGCAATGCAGCAGCTGGTGGATCATGGGCCGCCCAGTGAGAGTGAGCAGGGGGTGGGCATGAAGAGGCGGTGGCAATGAGAAAGAGCAGGGTATTGGTGGGGGTCTCATTTGTTGCCATAGTTTCAGCAAACATGGGCATTTGGGTTGCTAAGCTTGATACCAAACCTTAAAAAAAAAAAAAAAGATTATTTGATTAAGGTAAAATAAGGTAAAAAAGAGTTTCATTATGGAAATTTCAAGTGTTTTTTGAAGTTAAAAATACATATTAAGTGAAAATAACAATTAAAATTAAATACTGATATTGTATGAATAATCCTGCACAGATGTTGGGTTTTGTGGTTCAATTCACCTGGCTGCCTTTTCACAATTCTTAATGTGTAAACTTTTCTTTTAGTACACATTTATACATCTATGGCTATAGACTTCATCTCTACCTCCCAAGACTAAAAAACAACTAAAGTAAAAGATTAATTTCACAGATAGTGTTACTTTTAAACACGTCTACAGATATCCTGATATTACTCTTATCGTGAATTCTGCAATAACATGATTACAAAGTAGTGAATCTGAAAGTTGGACGCATCTCATGTGTGCAGGGCAGAATCAGCACTGGGCATGAGTGAATACATTTTCTCTCTCCAACCTTCCCTGTACAGTTTGCAGGCCAAACACACACAAAGCATGACTCTGCACTACAAAAGAATGAAACTAAATGTTTGACAAGGCCCAGGACAAAAGCACCATTTCACAAAAAAGACCCCCACCAGCCACCTCTCTCTTCAGCACTCTGTTAAGAGGTGAGCCAGTTCTCTTTCACTCGCTTGCTGTGTTTTTACTCATTTGTTAACACTCTTTTTTGACCTGGGATTATGCAGCAGAATATCAAGGCGATGCTAATCCTACAAAGGTGCCAAACAACCCCTGGTCCCCTGCCACTTATGTCGCTTTCTTATTCAAAACCACAGAGGATGGGGCGAATGCCTTCTGGCTTCTCTCACCTTCTCTGACATCATTCATTGAAGGGCGGGCAGTCTATGTGTCCAACCAAAGTGGGGACAGCCAGTAATCATCACAACCTGTCTACTAAACCAGAAGGGTTCAGGAGGAACAAACAACCACGGCATGTATCTGTATCTGCCATCTTTGAATGAGGATACATGACACATGATACATGCAAGTGTGTGTCTGCAAAGCTGCAAGATTCTCTTTAAATTACATTAAAAATTTAAAAAGCGTTTTAGCATTTTGTTGTCTGTTTAAAAAACAGACATGTTAACAATGTAAAGAAGTACAGTTCTGTTTTTGTGCTATACAAATAAAAATCTTTTATTTGTACAGTTGAGCATTACTTTGATTCTGATTCAAGCACTTGAAACTGTAAAATGTTTGCATCCAATGAAGCTACCAAGTATCTACAATGACTGAGAAGATTCTCTGCTTGAAAGTAAATGTAAGACAACTTAACGACATTTAAATCTGAATTTAGGCTGTCAAAATACATATCAGAATGAAAGAAAAAGGTTCAGTTCATGATTCTTTTGGGACCTTTTTTCATCCTCACTGAAATGCTAAAACAATCTTCAGTTTAATTTGAGACTATTTGGGAAAAAATGGCAAATGTGTGTTTAAGTAGGAGTGTGTGTGACTGTGTGTTAGATCCTCTGAGCTCTCTTCTGAGCCGTCTTCACGTATGGACCGTAAACAGGGTGATTACCAGATCGGGCTGGGCTCTGCCTGAACGCCACCCAGGGACTCTTTACATCATCAGCACACTGCTCATGCCCGGCTAAACACACAAACGCAAACACACACTCACACACTGAGAGGAGCTGTTCACATACACACCAACGCATGCACACACACACACACACACCCACACAGCACAAATGAGGGTCTCCAGGTGACCATACGGTGGCCAGGGAGGGGAGCTGGCTTCATGCTGAAGGCACCTACGCACAAGCTTGAATCTTAATACACACAGGAGAAATACAAATAAGGCTTCCACATATACATCTTGGGCACTGATATACATTTCACAAACGTGCTCAAGCAAGCACAGACATGTGCGCAGTCACACACAAACGTCATTGGCCCCTGTAAGAGATATATTGCTGTTTCATTCAATTCACTCCAGAGCTACCTCCATGATATACAGACTACACTGTCTGTAAATACAATATCTGCACTGGCACTTTCTATCCGACTGCCTATCCGGCAATCACACACAATATAACACCTACCATTTGAGCGTGCTGTAACTCCAGCCTGATGCAACATACAATTAAATGAGAATTAGCTTCATGAGAAAAGAACAAAAACTATACAGATGATTTTGGGTTCAGGCCAATGTTTACCTAACACTAACCAATATGTTCAATAACACCTCTGCTTTCGGCTGCTGTCGCATATAAATGTGTATGTGTCGGAGGCGGAAAGAAAAAGGAAAAAAAAATCATGCAATATGATGAACGACAATAGCCATTGATTTGGACTTTATATGCCGATTCTCCCACTTGACCAAACTCAGAGCATTTGATGAGTAAAGGATAAAAGACGGAGGAGATGGAGATAGGGGTGTTTGTTTAGTTGTGCAGTATGGCAGTGGGGGATTGAGGTTGGCGTTAATCTTTTTCTTAAAAAGCAGATTGGGCTTCAGCACCTGTGATAGGGGACATTCTTTAGCCAGAGAGCTCTGATTCATGTCTTTGAGTAACTCCTTGAGGGCGTTTCTTACTGTAGAGTGGCTCCACTGCTCGGGTGGCAGGTCCTCCAGCTTAGGACAACTGTGGAGAGAGAGGGGAGATGTATGGGGGGGTAAATTAGGGAGAGGAGAGAAGGAGGAGGGGCATAGATAGGGATGTAGAGGGAGAGGGGAGAGCATGAGAAACAATTCATGTGGAGAAAGGACTGAAAGGAAAGCCAGCAGCCCCGATAGTATCTGGGATTAAATAATAAAATACACAAGCCACAAATTCGGCAGCGCAATAGCAAAGTTATTAAATCTGATCGGAAAGTCTGGACATTTCTCTGATATATGGCGTACAGGGAAAAGAACAACAATCTCTAAACAGGGACAAAAATGTGACCCAACCTTACAAATATTTTCCTTGATAAATATGTTGATTATTTTTTCTCTGTGTCAATTGATGGTTCAATCGTTGACAGGAAAGAATAAAAAAAAAAATGAACAAAATGACACCATAAACCCCCAAAGGATGTTCAAATCAGAGAAATGCAGCAGAATCCTCACATATGAGAAGTTTAAACAGTAGGTATTTGATAAATGACCTCAACAATTAATAGATTACCAATGTTGTTGATCAGTGTTCTGCTATAAATTAGCAATTTGAGTAGGGCTCACTTCGCTTACAACAAATGTTTAACAAAGTGTTGTATTACTAGTCAGACACCGTTTTAAATAAGTATTGATGAATTGTCCAAATCTCTAGAACAATCAGACGGGAGGTAGAGAAGGAGCGAGCGAACCAGAGACAGAGAGAGAGAGCTGAACACACAGGAGCTCCCACTCTTTCTTCCTGCTGCAAGCACCCCTCCAAGACAGACAGATTTCATTTGGCGCATCAAGCAGATGCATCTGGAGATTGCTCGGTCTCTCTCTGCCTGCATCACTTCCTTTTCATATTCTCCCTCTCTCGCTCTTTCTGTCTCTCTCCTGATTGTTCTGATTAGTTAATTACTTTATACAACACATCTGCTGGATTGATGCATGAATTATACATCAGCTGCATGTGGCGACTATTATTTCGTGTTACTTCTACCTTCCTGGCTCGTTGTGTTTGGCGAAACAATTTAAGGTGTTACTCGCTAGATTTCTGTGGCATTCAGAGGAGAGGGGTGGTGGTGAAGATATGGTGGGGCAGGGGAGAAAAAAAGGGGAAAACAAATATAAAACAATAACAATACTGACAACAATATGCAGCAAAATCAAAAGAGATTTATATATCAAACAGATTGGTTTTGACGTAAGTGCAAGAGTTCTGAGCCACAGGGATTCAGCTCTACCTGAAAAACACTCGTTTCTGGGTTTTGAAATTGAGAAAATATATTTACAAGGTGGGTGGGAGTAAGTGAACTGAGCATCAGTGAGAGCTCCCAGTTCACTCTGAATGAATACTTCATGTGTGTAAGACATATGTTTGATGTGTTTCAGGCTGCGTAGCGCTGAATTACTTTTCGTTAAAACTGCCTTGACACCTGACAAGTGAGGGAGATGAGAGATTGAGTGAGTGATCGTGTATGTCTGTGTGTGTGTGTGTGTATGTCTCCATAAAACTGACAGTTAATGTTTGGGAAATGTTAGGAGCAAGGAGATAACAGGAGAGCGGAAGAGAGAAGGATGCATGCAACGGTCGAGGCTAACATCTGCTTGTATGAAAACACACAAACAATGGATTTTCCAGAACACCTTAAACTGCTCCAGCAGCTAGAGGGCCTCTGGGGAGAAAGAAGTGAACAGGAGGAGATAGAGAGGAAGGAGGGAGAGGAAGAAAGGGGTAGAGGAGAAAGACCACTCTCCATACAATCGGGGCTAGAGTGCCAGAAATAAACACAACCTTCTGTACTCTGGCTGGTGGATATGTGGATATGAGTATGTGTGTGTATGTGGGCTTAGCTGGTGAGGGTCAGTGGTGCAGCAGACCAGAACTGTGCTCTTTTTGCGTGTGTGTGCATGCACATATGAGTCCGTTTGCATCCCTGTCTATAAATGCTCTTGCTGTGTGTACAAATACACCTACAAAGTAGCATCTAGCACACAATATGGTACACTAGCTATTCCATGCAATAGGGGTTTTAGTTGTTAGTATATGTTATAATATGCACTGTAGAATCAGAAAACTACATATCACTTAAAATAGCCAATGTCGCAAGCTGGACTATTTCAGGGGAACAACCATGTATTCATCTGCTGCAGAGTAATTTTTTAGCCATGAGCAGTCTCTAGTTGCCCACCAGTTTTTTTTCCCAAGGAAAGAGCTAAAGTAGTGCTCATAAACTGTTATATTAACACTATAGATCGTCAATATCTTCAACATTATCTACACATTACTTACCGGTCAAATGTACATCAAGAAATAAATCTACTTGATCACCTATCGCAACATTGCTGGCTCGGACTCACAGATGATTTTGGTATCTGTGTTCCCACCGCTCAACGGTTAAATTGATAAATAACCCAGTATCTGTGGTTTCTTGAGCATTATGAGATGAAGAAGTTTTCACTATTCAAATGGGGGGTTTTTCCCATTTCCTGACAAAGGTCAGCCAGTTGTGTGTGAGTAAAAACCCCCTTCTCTGTATTAAACTTACAGAGGGCATTGGCAGATTTGGCACCTGCCTGTGGGCATGTAATACATAATGTGTGTGTGTGTGTGTGTGTGTGTGTGTGTGTGTGCGAGGGTGTGTGTGTGTGTGCGTGTCTGAGGGAGGGAGATGGCTATAAATACTACCAAGCAAAACTGTGCCTGTGTATTAAAGCCTCTACAAATGATGTGTGTGTATACTGTAAGTATTTGTCTTTTAGGTTATGACACTACACATGTGTGGGAGGTAGGCAGGTAAAAAAATATATAAAAGATATACGATTTACACATGTAAACACTCAAGTTTTCACAGTTCTCATGAGTTCTCACATGAGGAATAAAGGGAGACATGAAACTTAGCGCGTGTGTGCGTGTGTGTGTGCTTGTGTGTGTTCTTACCTGTGCAGCTGGATCTTTAACGTGACCACGTGGTAGACGTCCTGCAGCATGTCAGCCACCGTAGCATCCGGAGCGTCTGTCACGTACGACAGGGGGACGGGGTTCCACTTCCCCACCTGAATCATGCCTGTATGAGGCAGCACACACACACACAAGAACACAAGGTTCATTTTAACATCTTAGTGTAGGTTTATGTGGCAACACTAACATGTCTGCAGTGTGAAAAAAGCCACATGCAAGGACTCCGGGAGCATTTTGGCACAATTAACAATCTTTATGTACTTTTTTTTTGTAACAATCTTGTAAGAAAATTTCTTCTGAGACTGCTTTTAAGAAGAGTGGCAGCCCACACAGCAGGATGTAAGATTATGGGAGAGAAGGACTAGGATTTATGTATGTATGTGTGTGTGTGTGTGTGTGCAAGTGTGACAGACAGGCTATAATAAAAAAGCAAGCTAAGAGGCACCTTGAAACAGCCACCCTCGGCCTGCGTGTGCTCAAGTGCAATTAGCAGAGCCTTTCCTCCACCTGCCCCTCCCACCCACTGAGTCACTGAATGTGTGTGCACTGATAAATATATACAGTATGAGTTTGTGCTACTTGATTAGATGCACTGTATGTGAATGTGTATGTAAACATCTCCCTGTGTGTAAGGATGTGTGTCTATTTAAGACTCTGAATAAGCACACAGTATGAAAGTGTGTGTGTGTGTGTGTGAGCCCAGAGAGACTTGAGCATCTCCTGTCTGGGATCAGTGTCAGGATACGTTACTGTGGCTTCACATCTGCTGGTTATTATGGTCGGAGGGTAACAGCATGTCGGAGAAGATGCTAACGAGCTGAGATAAAGCAAGAAGTGGCTGAAGAGAGGGGAGAAGGGGGGTGACATCAGTTACCTTTGGCCTGGGCTGCTGAGCTGTGGGAGTAGCCCAGCGACAGCAGCGCCATCTCGATGAGCTGGTTGAACAGCATGTCCTTACGCACCAGGACAAACTCGGCGTGCTCCTCCTTGCTATCGAAGTCCATGGGATTCTCGTAGTGCTCGACAACACAGAACACTGGCAGCATGTTGCCTAAGAACAGGGGCACATATGAGACCTGTGATGCGCATTTCTTGGGAGGCAAACTCTGACCTTCAATATTCTATGTGGGAGGGGCTTAAAATTTAGCGCTGATGATTAGGTCATGCCGAGGTTAAAGGCCAGGGGTTTATGAGCGAAGAGATCACCGTCACAACTGAATTTGTTCATCCTCTTTCGGTTGAACAAATCATCTCTTTGGTCACTTTGTTTCCAGAATCTCTCTTGAGTTTGTGATTTTTTTATCCGTTTTAAGAAGCTTTTTCATCAGCGGTTGGATGTTTCCTTACTAAAGATCATCTTCTGATGCTGATGACATGAGTCCGTTTGCATCCCTGTCTATAAATGCTCTTGCACCTTACATGTGGGTTTAATAAGCAAATATGTTATACAGAAAGACTAATAATCTTGAGATCAGTGTGAAGAAAGTCTAATCCTCTTGGCACAATAAACTTTTCATTCGCTCTCCTGGATGTGGGCTCGCAATAGCCTTTTCTTTCACCTGCCAACACAACCCAGTATCGTCTCCCCGTGATGCAGTGCTGCAAATCCTGCACCCCGAGGTTTACCAGTCTGTGTCAACAGTGACTCTGCTTTTAGGTGGAATGAGCAATCCTTGTCCAACAACTGCTGAATGTTCAATGCGCTCACTGTGCAAATTTCACCCAATATGACATTTGCTTTTAAATAACCTCTCCGATTTAAAATTTTAAGAAAGTCTAACAGCAAGGGAACAATTTGGACTTTTAAGACTCAGACTGAATGAAATTTTCAATTTTGTAAAAGTAATGATAAAGAAGGTTTACCTTCACACCGTTTAATAGATGCCTTGAGGCCCTACTTCCTCCATATCTCTATCTACCGTCACCTGAGCCTTAAAATGATTCACATTCTAATATTTTCCAATCCCAGGCATTCCAGAAGATGCACACAGTACTGGCAAAACAATCAATAAGCCGACAAATGCCAGGGAATGTGCTGAAAGAGCTGCTTTTCTCCTCCCCTGATTTTAATAGATAAAGATCTAACAATAAAGACTGCTGTGTAGGTTCATTTAGGGGATCAATATTGGCTTTGTTTCCAGGGAGCCCAGAGAGGGCTGCGGTAAATATTGTTTCAGTCTCGGACACAATGCCCACTGTGGGCCCTCTGCAAAGCCTACGCTGCGGACTACCCGCCTCCCTCAACCTCCCTCAAAAAAAAAAAAAAAGAACGCGAGAGGAAGGTAGTAGAGTGGAGAGGCTTGGAGCAACAAGCGACGTTGTAGGAGGCCGAGAGACGCAGAGATGATGAAGGAGAAAAATTAAGCTCTCTCTGCTGGAGTGCGGCGTACAGATTAAAGGAGCAAATAAGAGAAACAGCCCATCCGAGGACACTCACACTGCTACGTTCCAAGAGTTCCCAGGTCCCTTTTGACCAAGAGAAACCAAACCAGCCAAACAGATAAACAAACAAACAGAGGAGACATAGCTGCCAACTGATATTACAATTCCAAAACCTGCAGGTTTTGAAACCCATTTCCAACTCGTTTTTTTTTTCCACTTGACAAAAAAAAATAATAATAATAAAAAAATAAAGGCACATAACCGTAAAAAGGTTGATGTTTTGGATAGCTCTGCTAGCCGTGTTTTTCATGAGACGACACCGGTTATATTAAAAAGCTATGTCATAATCTCAAAGTAAAGGATCTGTTTAAACAGAAATGGCTCTTTAAGGAGCGAAACTTTCCCTTCATAAACAAAATTCGGAGCGGGAGGGCTGCTGTTGGAGCGGGAGGAGACGTGACACAGCGCTATGCAGCTCAACATAGGAATAATTCTCAAAGCCCTACTCTATTAGCTATTGTCTGGGCAAATAAGTGGGAGTGTGTGCAGTGTGTGTGTGTGTGTTGAGACGACCATAGATGCTTTGTAAAAAGGCTTAAGAGCTTCGGAGAGCATGCAGGGGGTTATGGCGGGGGTGAAAGGTGACGTGTCTGCGTGTGTGGGAAGGGGAATATTCAAACTAGATTTAAAAAGCGTTCCTCTGTTTACATAGTTTGGTCTTGCCTTACTGATGCACGAAGATGGTCCAACTGTGTTTCTTTCAAAAGAGGTCTCTACAGGTTGGAAGTGCATGAACTAACCGGTCGGTCAAGACGTGAGGAGATAGGGCCAAAACTAATGATTAATGAATAATCCATTATTTATCATTTTTTTTAAATCAATGGTTTAATTAAACAACAGATATTGTGACAAATGTTCAACAACAAGCAAAATACTGAGATTTGTTTGATTTTGCCACACAAAGCTCAACATGCAAAATATTAAAAGGGTAATTTTGTGTCACATAACAATCACTTGTTTTTGGTCGGTAATATTGATGTTAACCAATTCACACACAACGTGAGAAAATCCGCAAATCTTTAACTTTGAGATGATTCTTGGATATCAAACTAAACTGCTGATCAACACACATACACATTCTCCCGCTTACCTCTCTTGTGGCAGGTCTTCAGCAGGTGGCTGGTGGGTTTGTACGGGACCCCGGCTAGTTTAGTCCCGGTGCTGCCCAGCCTTGCCCGGCCCAGGGGGCTGCCGTTCTGCTCCAGCCTGGGCAGCTTGGCTGGCGGAGCCTTTGCCTCTGCCATGCTGTTGACCATCTCGGAGTTCTCCTTGCCCAAACACGTCTCGCTGAGATGTTCCATCATTCTCAGCACCTCTGCTCACTATCACCTGGGGACACACAGAGTTGTGGAGCAGTCAGTGTGGCATGAAAGGAGCACAGAGACTGAGAGCTGAAAGGTGTCTCGAGGGCAGTGACGAACAGGAAATCTTTTGTGTTGACATCACTGACACTTGGAGATTTTTGAAGACAAAAAAACGTGATTTAAGTGATTGAAAACTCTGGCAATTCGCTTCAGTTATGTCGACCCGGGCCACGGTGGCGCTTCCGTGCCGCTGTAATGTTCCCATTTTTCAACGCATGTATTATGTATGGGTGTCCCGCTGGAGATTCCCATGCAAGAAGAGGCAAACAAGCCCCGGTTTTAGTGCAAACACATTAATTTGCTGAGAGATTACACTTGAATGAACTCAGTGCAGTTCAAGGAATAAGGTTGTGCTGCAGCGCACGCAGAGAGGAGGAAACGTAATTCGATTTCTGCGTCACTTGGTATAGCTTCACATCCATGATGCAGTGTTGGAGGGAAAGGGAAGTGAAAGGCCACAACGTCACTACATTGTGAAAATTGCACAATCAGCTACATGACTTAACAGTTGTGAACCTTATTTTAGGTTCCACGAGCACACAATTATAAGTTTACAACTCTGCAGGCAAACAGTTGCTGACTCATGTGGACAGTCCACAGAAGTTAGGAAAGGAAAAGAGAAATATAGAGGGTGGAGAGGCAGCTTTAACCACAGGTGCTTCAGTACATTTGATCAATCGTGAGATATGATGCATTCATTAATAAAACTGCAACGGAAAAGAAATTATGCGGTGAGTGGGCATGCAGTTTGCCCCATGTCGATGAACATGAACTGGAAAGCTGTTGCCGAAAGAGTGAAAAGGGCAAAATCATCCACCCCCACGCGAAAAGGATCCTGAACTCCACCATTCACAACATGCAATGAGGCAACTAATTCCTCACAAATAAGGGGCCAATGGAATCCAGACCCGGATGCAGTCTGGATCCAGGTCAGGATTTTTAAATGACCTTAAAGCAAATAAAAACACACAGAGAAAAACAAAACAAAACAGGAGCAATAGGTCAGACACATTAGTCAAGTAAGAGAGGACAAGTTGAGAAAAATTCAGAACCAACCTGAAACGCAGCACTTCAGCAAGGGAGAGCATACAACACCGCGTCTTCTTTAAGTTTGGCCAGGGGAGGAG
>KV751342.1:1670042-1683344 GCA_001698575.1 Mola mola
AAAGAACCCCCAAACAACTCCTGCTTCCCTTCTTACTTCACTCTACGTGTGCATGACGGCAAGAAAGGAAATCAAAATTTAAAAAAAAAATCAGCGCTTATAAAGAGGCTTTCTCCAGCTCTTCTTCGCGGAGGACTGGCCGGCGGTGCGAGGAAACAACAACAACCCGGGTCTGTCGGAGAGACGACGAGGTCGAGATGGACCGTCATAGGCGGACATTGGTGAGCGCGTGTGTGTGCGTGAGTGTGTGTGCGTGCGCTTGCTGTCCTAACGTTAGCTAATTCCGTCCAACCGGAGCAGAAAAACGGCGAGCGGAACCGTCACAACGAGCGACATTTAGCACAAAGTGAGCGGGTTAGCCGCGTCCGTCGCTTACAAGTGCGGGCGACTTCTGCGTTAGTTCGCAGCACGGCATCCGAATCGCCCCGTCGGCGGCCGGCAGTGCAGCGGGTAGCCGTCGCCGGTGTTCAGCACAGCACCTCGGATACAGTTGTGATGATTATAGCCGCCGCCGAGACCCAACAACCCCCTTCCTCCTCCTCCTCCTCCTCCTCTTCGGTGTGTATGTTCGCGGAGGGGACTAACGTACACACACACACACACACACACACACACGCACAAAAAAAAAATCGCTTGACGTCGCTTTAGCTAGATTTGACTACCGGCAGACGCTGACCGAGAGGGAGAGAGGGGCAAACAATGATGTGATCTTGCCATCGAGGCGATGTGGAGGCGATACGCGGACAGTCGGTGCAGGTTCGCCAGATAAAAACAAGGAGAGGGGGGTCAAAAAGTGCGCCTCACTTTCCGACGTCGAAGATAAATAAGGCTTCGCCGCGGACGCATCAGAGAGCTGCCGGCGGTAGTGATAGTAGGAGGTGTCCTGCTGGTTGGGGATTGGCGTCCGGACGGAGCTCCTCTTTCTTTCTATCTCCCTCTCTGTCTCTCCCCCTCTCTGTCCACATTAATTTATTAGTTGTATTGACTCATCACTCCCCCCTCTCCTCCCCTCCCCTCTCCTCTCCTCTCCTCTCCCCTCCTCTCCGCGGTGCTGGTTCTGCCGCTGCTCGTGCTTTCCCTTTCTCCTCCTCATTTCAAATGGCGTGTCAAAGGGGGTAAAAAAAAAAAAAAAAGAAGAAGAAGGATATAGGAGGAGGAGGAGGGTGTGTTTGAGGAAGAAATAAATAATCCCCCCCTTATAAAAAAGAGAAAAAAAACGTGATTCCTCCGCATCTCTGGCCGAAAAAGTCCTCGCGGAGACAAATAAAGTGGAGAAAGTGGAAGGAGAGTGAACACACACACAGAAACACACACTCTTACACGCGCATATACACATGCATAACATAACATAACAGAGTGCGATTTCCGGCTGTGCGCGCAGGAATTTTTAATCAGCTTGATTAGAGTAAGGCGGTCCTGCATTTATTACCGGCCACTCACAGATGCTCACACACACACGCACACGCACACGCACAGACACTAGATAGCTCCAGATATTATCACGCTTTTGTTTTACAAAATATTTCCATTTCGGGATTTGGTCAAAAAATACTACAGCGTGAGGTAAAACATCTGACCTCCAGTCGGTGGTAGTCAACCTTCACCATGAACTAAATGGAAGACTTACATTCATGCCACATCTGCACCATCACCCCCTCCAACACATCTGCTTGGATAAGAATTAGAATTTTTTGCAAAAGGCAGTCTGGGTCTAGCGAGGCTCTCTCACCGTTTAACTGTCCAGAGTTTATTATGAAAATTACTTAAAATGCAAACTGATCAATCAAAAATCAAACCCATAAAGTATTAAAAAAGATCTTTATTAAAATGAAAGAAAAATGGACACTGACTGCAATACAAAAAGTCAGTATTTAGACATTTACGTATACATCTGGGAATTCTTGGCAATAATGACAATTGACATACACAAATATTTCAAATAACTTCAGAAACTGGGAAGGTGCCTGGTTTTAGTGGGGTTCTCATATTTTGTTAATTTAAACTGTAATGCAAATATGATAACCGGACAACAATTTATGAATAGTATGAAAGGTTATTTTGATATCATATCATTTACTGGTAGGTCAGCTTGTATTGAGGAATTTTGGTGAGCTGTATATAATAAAAATGTGCAGTTGATTTCCCATCTCATGTGGCTTTTGCACTGTTATTATCCTGCTATTATCACACAAACTTTGCCTCCAATTTTGCTATGTCAGACTGGATTATACCAAAATATGAGATGAGCTAATCTCTGTTGATACTGTAAACAAGGCCCTGAACTGTCAAAGTGGAGAAAGAGGTGAGGGACAGGAGGAATGTTTGGAGGCTCGAGAGCGACTCAAAACTCTGCAAACAATAGCAAGCTGGAGGTTTTTTTTATCAAGTTGATGGAAGAGCTATTGTCATTATTTTGTAATTATTTCATGAAGCTTAGCCTGCTGGCAGGCTTTGCTGCTCTGGAGCAAACTGAAAAAATATCAGATGAGCTAATAATCTCTGTTGGTATTGTCAATAAAGGCATTATGTGGTGTTTGTCCCTAACCTTAAGGTGGACTAATAATAACTGTTTCACTTTGACTTTATAAACAAAGGCCAGACTAATATCCGGTGAGCACACACACACACACACACACAAATACTGGTGATAATAAATGGATCAACGCTGTCTGCTGGCAATTATTTGACCAGCTATAGGTCCCACGAGGAGCCAGAGGGGAGAGTGAGTCAAAGTTCATTGTGGAGACCACAGGGGTTTTGACACACATATAGTAATAATGTAAATCAAATAATAAACATAAATACATTCTTCACCATTGTGTGTTTCATTGGAAACAGAAGTACAAAACAAGCACGGTGGAATTTGATACGACTCATCAGATCAGTATCCACATCTAAAAGAAGTGAAGTAACATGTCTGTCCAGGTTGTGTAAGAGCAAAAACAGGAAACCAGCAGAAAACAGGATGTGTGTACACCTATCAAGGCAGCAAAGCCAGAGGCTGCGAGCCTGTGGAGGTCAGGTGTGTGAAATGCTACAATACACTACATGCTTATTGTGAAATCATCGCAGGGCTCATAAACTCCCCTCCTTGTGAGACCGCGAATACAGTAATGGCGCGTTCTCTCGCACAAAGCTGTTGTTTCATAAACAATACGACACGTGAGCTCCTCAGTTTAGCTTAACAGGAACCACTATTGGGTGAGTCCAACAGTCATGGAACAATTAAAAAAAAACAAAAACCATTAATGTTTACAGAGATGGTTTTGGAGGTTAGAAGAAAATGTACTTGAGGCCTTTAAAAGAAGGGCTGAGGTTGGAACAGTTCAAAGAAGCAAGTGCGGAAGAAGTGATGGTGTGTAGTGTAGCTACACTGTAGGAACAGTACAGTTACAACTCTCACACAATCCTTGCTTGTGAAACCAATTCATACTTCCACCCACCCATGTGAGATCAAAAGTTGTCTCATTTCAAATACTTTTGTGTCCAAAGGGCTGCATTAGGAGGCTGCTGCAGACGGTGGAGCTTTTAATGGAAAAAACAAAAAAGTGAAAGACACCTATATGAACCTGAAATGGAAAAATGTCTTATGTGGACAGGGGGCGGCTGAATTTTTAAATAATTGTGGTTTTTGAGCAGGGAAAGTTGTCAATATACTGCAGGTATATGTATTGTAAGACCCAGATTTCACAAGCAGAGGCTCTGGCAAATAGTTTTGTGAACAATTCTTATTGAGACCACTTTCCGGGTCTCCAAGGGCTGCCAGCACTGTGTAATAAACACAGCTGCAGCATGCAGTGTGGTTAAATGGCTCTGCAACGTGTCTGAAAGGACACAAACTGTGGAGTAATTATTATATTTTCAGAAAATTCACTCCAACATGAGATATTATTCAGCTCCTGATAGAGATTTGCACAAAGTCACTAAAGACACAAATGAATCATTTTATAAGTCAACGTCTATCTTAAGCTCTCTGCTATGCAATTGTTCTGCAACTATGCTCTTTGTCATTTTAATATAATAAATAATGAATACTAATTTGTCTCTGACACGCGTGCATTTGAGAGCATGTTTCATTTTTCTTTGATGTGCCGACTGTTTGGGTTCATAGGTGTCACCGTAATAACATGACTCGCAGAGACAGGATGCAGCCCCCCAAACCCAAAACTGTCTCCTGAGCAGATTGCTTTAATTCGCTCAGACCTGCACGGCATCGTCGCACAGCATCCTGCATGTTGACATGTTTTCCATGATGTTCACCACATCTCCCATCTCTTCGCCTTTTTGTTTTTTGTTTTTTTTCTTTCCCTTCCCTTGGCCGCTGTTAGCAGCGTTCGGAAGACAGAAGCGACGGTAAAAGCGAGCCATTGTCGGCAAATGTTCTTTTCTATCTGGCATGACGCAAGCAGCCGCAGTCATTTCCACTGTGATTGTCGGGCACCATCAGAGAGCATCGATAACCCCTGCCAGGTCTTGGCACGGCCAACAGGTGCCGGCATTGCCAGCTAGGTTGGCACCGACGTGGCTGTGAAAACCCTCTGACATCCAGAAGGGCATAGATTTGCACTGAATGCACCACTGAATCAACACTGCTGATTATCAATTAACATATACCTTTTTGTATCACACAGAATAGAAGGGGGAAAATGGGTTTTGAAACACAGAAAGCGTGTTTAAAAATACTAGCCGTGTGCTGTTATAATCATGTGATGAATACAGATTTAGCTCTGTACAAGGTGGGTTCTTACAAGTGTTTGCGGCTTCGTGCAGGGGAAGATACAGTGCGCAATGCGTGCACACAAGCATGATTGTTCGGGCAAGATAGTGTGCCTGTTGGCTGCAGTTGTAAAGGGAACATAAAAAATGACATGTGAGAAAACATGACAGACTGGATGCTAAATTGCGACAAAGACACCTCGCATTTAAATTTCAGGAGTCATAGCATTACGCCGCGGATACATTTAGACTGCAGCGTGTGCACTACCACAGATATTGTATGTTTTGCTTATAACACAGTCATCAAAAGCATCACATCTGGCCTGCCACTTCCTTAAACCACATGTTTATGTCTCAGGAGGGATTAAATATTACGTCTGTGTCTTCAAAATCGTTAATAATCAACACACAAAAGAGGGAGATATGAATAAGAAAATGCATCCTTGTTGGCTCAACATCGAGGAGCGGCTTTATTTACTGTGTCAGGCGCAGCCGGCACCATCACTTACTGTACGTAGGTGTTGTGATGTCTTCATGCTCGCCACTTGTGATGCCTCTAATGGACATTAATACGATTATTTGGATTACTAATACAAATTAGTCTAAGCATTCAGTCTGAGCGACACGAGCAGCAATGAGGGCAAGCGCTGTTATTTCTTTTACTTTGAGCCCTTTTCTGCAAGTGTCTCCTGCACTATAAAAACACATGCGTAAACATAATAGCATTATTAGAGGCTGCAAAGCATTTAATAACGTATCATCGAACGTGTCACGCCTGAGATGAAAGTCAGCGAGACGGCATGTCATGAATGGTGAAGAAAAGGAACGCGAGGGTGATACACAGTAGATGCCATGCAAAAGCAACAAGCACTTTAATCAGTTGTAAAAAACGAAATCTCTTGGTCAAACAAAGCCCATGTTTTATGCATTAACATTTTCATTTAATTTTCTTTTCTTAGAAATGTTTTCACACAAAAAAGGGATGATTCTGACTCATAACGCATGGCATTTATAGGTCATTATTAGGACCAAATGTGTCACACATTCCAGACTAAATAAAAAGCAAACAACTTTTCTCCTAAAAGCTACTCAGAAATGTGAGATACTTGCCATCATGCGCTGTTTTGTCAGCCCAGGTCTTACTTTGCTCTCATCATCTCAGAAATGCAATGTTTCTGAGGGACAAATGTTGATCTTTAAGCACAACTGTTGCATTGAAACGACGCTTTACATCTGTGTAGGCTCCGTGGGTTGAGGTGGTTTATTAACGTTCCCCGCAAAAGACGTCTGACGACCATGAAAAATCACTTCATCAGTTACGAGGTGAGCACAGATGGACTAAATACGCCATCTTGAACACATCCTCCGAATCAGATTAGTTTCATGTTTTCCATTAGCCTCTCATACAGGGAGCGTGGCTTTCAATTACTTGTGAAATAAGGTGATTTCTACATTTTGATATGTCCGTGCTGTCGATGTGGGAGGAGGGAGAGAGATGAAAGAACAAGGGGGATGTAATAACTGAGAGTCGACTCCTAAGTGCTTAATTGTTTTATAATCACATGAAGTTGACGAAAATAGAAGCAGTGAGTGGTCTCAACCTCAGGTCTGCTGACAGGAGGCCTAATGCCAGCTAGCTGCAACACGTCCCTGTGTCAATGTGGACGGCAACCCTGAGGATCACACCTCACCAGCTGTGATGCATGAAAGGCAACGCCGCTCTGGCCCCACACTCTAACACCCACTCATACAATCTGCAGTGTTGACTGTACACCATGCAACTCCCAGGCGGATGCATGCTGCACTCACACATTCACATCCGCTCAGAGGCGACGAGAGTCATGCGCGGCCTCCGCCCTCAAAGACGGTGCCCGGGCCTGAACCCTGACCTGCCGCTGGGCTTTTGTTAGGTCAGCTCAGGCCTGTGTCAGTCCTCCTCACAGGAAACTGTGGTGAAGTCTCAAAACTGCATCATTTGTTGAGAAGAATGCTTTGTTTATTGCAGCGCCCTCCCTCTCTCGCTCCCTTTATCAAATTATAAAACCAATTAGTCACTGAACAATCAGCGGGCATCAGAGGCAATTTTTAAAGAAATGACTTTTCTGTCACCGCTCACTGGACTCCGTTCATCACATGACGAATAATTAAACTTTAATTTCTGCCTCGTGGATTTCAACGAATAAACCATTAATAGAGTTAGAAAGACAGGGGTGTTTGTGTGTGTCAGTAAGAGAAAAAGGGAGATTCTGAGGATGGCACAGAGAGAGGACACACTAAAGGGCTGAGGAAGGTCGCCATGTCCTGCTGGATCTCTCCTGAACTGGGGGAGAGGCGGGGAAGGGCACAGTATCCCCGGGCCTGGCGGGGAGATCTTGAGAGTGTTGAAGGCAGGTGTCGGCATGGTGTTTCTGTCCTCAGTGTGTGAGACGTGATGCCACAATGACAGGAGAGATGAGACGCGAAGCTTGTGCGGGAAACGGTTCTTAATATCAAGGCTTGGGCAGAAGTGTGGAATAAGAAGTGCATTCTTAAGTATATGCGTCTTTTTACATATTTCTCTTTGCATATTTAATCCCTTGCCAAAGGATACATCATCCAAGCACTGACGAACAAAACAGTTGATAAGGCGAGTGTGTGTGTATGTGAGACAGAGAGAATACGGTATCTGTTGAAATTGTTCATTGGAGTATGTGGGTGGGTATTAACAACCTGATCTTAGCAGGATGCGCTTTCCTCTAAATCGCTCTCTTTTTTCCTTCTGAACAAAGGATTCAGAAAAACCTACACAGATTGGATAAAGACAAGCATCGGAATAAAAGACAATGAGTTTTTCTCTCTCCCTCTCTCAAAAAAAAACAAAAAAAACAAACACATATTGGGACCTGTAATAATGTGATTTGAATCGTGAAAACTATGTATATGCTTTCTTAAATTATATTTGCCATGGTAGCATGAAGCGCACTAAATAACAAGAACAAAAAAGAATCCGGCACAGGAGGGATGTCATTTTGTAAAAGCGTGACAAAACTGACATGACGGACTTTGGATTTTTTTTTTTTTTAATCTCCCGGCGAGGACACGCCAACCCCTCCAACAAACAGGGCTGATTGTCAGGACCCAAAAACAATGTGACGCTTTTATCACTATGCCAAGGAATCTGAATCAACAGTATGCAAAGCATATGCCAGAATAAATGCAGTCAAACATGCTGGGACAACAGAACCCCCCCACCCCCCTCTTTTTTTTTATAAAGATCTTCCCAAATAATGACAAAATGAGCTGTAACTCCCAGAATCACACACTTAACACCCACCCAGTGTGGTGTGTCAGTAACTGTCGGACAGGGGAGGCCTTTCTTGCATTTGGAGCCCTGGAATGCAGCGGCACCTATTAACACACCCACTTTTCCTTTTTACTTTTTCCAAACTAGGTGCAACACGTCATCACAATTTTTTTTTTTTTAAATTTTAAAAAATGCTGTAAATCGTTGTTATCTTTCTCTTCTATTAGCAATCGCAACAGAGCTGGAAGAGGGATGAGTAGCAGGGGTGGAATCCCCAAAGAGCCACACATTAAAAAACGAGACAGGCCTCTTATTTACTGGCGACAGTCTAATAAATACATTTGCTGGCAGCTAAACAGGTATTTACTCCGCTCCCTACCACAGGTATAATTTCACTGTTTGCTGAGCTGTTATTTTGTTACAGCGATAATTATCGAGGTGGTAAAGGGAGACGATTAATGGTTTTAGCTGAGATATCAGTCCCAGCTAAGTGAGGCATGGCCCAGCACCAAACTCCCAACAACTGCGCACCGGTAGGGGTTTCAATAATGTGAATCCTTTGCTGCGGGAGCACAAAACTCAGGCAGAGCAGCTGCTGCAAACATACAGAGGTTTCTTTTCTTTAATTGTCTCGCAACCAATATTGGTGACAGTTGAATCAAAGTGTCAACGCATCCCTTATAACACCACTTCAGAGAGGACAGCAACATAAGCACAACCTGTGCTCTCCAATGTGAAATCTAATTGATCTCATGGGGGCGGCGGGCAAAGTTTGTCGTCTACTCTCATCTGAAAACCTTCTTTCCGGCGCCTGTTTCACCTGAATGGGAACTCGGCACGCCAAGCTGCTGATGTGCTTGCGCTTCTAATCTAATCTGACCCACCGTGTACAAGCCGAAGCTGGTGGGGCCACACCTGACAACTTGAAGTCACAATAAAAGGAGCTGCCGTGCAAAAATGTCAACAAGACAACAAGAGATCCCTTATTGTTTGTGAATATTACAAGCTGGTTTCCTGTTATCACGCCACCACAGTACAGTAAATGCAACGTGCACAAGTTTCAATTTGTCGTAATGAAAACAAAACTAACCTGGGCAAAAAGGGGGAATAAATGTATTTCAAGGCTAAACATGTAAATCAGAAGAAAGGTGTACAGTCAGGTGGTTTCCCGGATCTCCTGATTGTAAATCACAGAAGGGTTATTGTAAGAGCTGTGAACGCGACATGAGGAATTAATTTCACAGTAATAAGCTGAGACAGATGTTCAGGCTTTGCTGCTGAATGTGTGTGTGTCCAGGCTGCTGCCTGGTCCTCACACTCTGATTCTTTTCATTCCTGCCAAACAAGTTTATGTGCAAGACATTTTGGCCAAACAAGATCTTCACGCTGCTGTGAACGTGCAAGCGAGCATTTTTATGGGCCACTTTCACAACCACAAACTGGTAGGGGGGGAAGGAAAAGGGTGATTGTAATGGAGGCTCAAGAGCTGAGGAGTAAAACCGAGAAGTTTTGTTTCAGTGTTCACAGGCTGCTGCTATTGAGGCTTTCTTCTTATCTAAGGACTTTTTTTTTTTTTTTTTTTTTTCACAAGAAGTGACAAATGGCAGCCTGAAACAGGAAAAGGGTTGTGTGTCACTGCTGTCGAAGGCACTGACCAGATAAGCCGCAGCACCTTCAGCTGCCACAGATCTGCAAAGATGAAAAAAAAATATATAAAAAAAAAACCCAAAAGTGCCAAAACCTGTTTTGTTCCCCACACAGAGGTGCCACGCGTGACCTCGAAATCACGTGTGAGCAGGCACGGCATGAGCTGAGCAGGAAGATAATAAACAACTGGTGACACTGCTGAAGATTATAATTCCTCTTTAATTATCTGCTCAACTTCTTTTTTTTTAATGTAGACTTACTGGCTGGATTTTATTTCGATTTTGGCGCACTTAATCTTCCTTGCAGCTATCTTTATGACAGATTATGGCTATGGTACAAACTTAGACAAGTGTGTGTGCTGATATTTACATGCTAATATTCTCATAAATATCTGCTGCTCTGTGAAATTTGAGCTTTTTTTTTTTTTTTTTTTTCAAAAAGAGCGGAGAGTGAAACCTTTAAGAAGCTGTGAACCACAGAACGTCAGTGCCCACGCAGTTTTATGTGTAGCATTGCATCTCCTTAGAACTGCTCTGTTTTTCATAAGCACACACACCGTCACAGGTCACAGGTCTACCTAAATGACTTTATCAGCACTGTATCAAAAGACACAATGCAGACCAAGCAGCAGTACCATGACATTTCTGCATCATCACATCTGTGGGGCTGAGGCGGCCACAGAGAAGGCAATAAATTGATTAAATGTTGATTTCCCTGTGAGACTTATTTTTTGTTTTTTTTAGCTGGCGAGTGCAAGGCCTTCACCAGAGTCACACTAGGTGTTTCATCCTACAGTAATAAGGGAGTTGAAGCAAGTTGACACGTAATTGAATATTAAGTATATGGAGGGAATAAATGAAGTGGCTCTAATGGCCTAATAGAAAGTAGTGAGCGCAGATGGGCAGTTGGGCTGCAGTTTAAGCAGTTCCAATAGGCATGTCAGCGTTTTAATAAAACACACACTGGGATGTGACGTGCAGAGATGTTTGAAAACCATGCAGGCGCAAAGAAAATGCAACATATTTCTGGCATAATGTTAATTTGAGACGGGAATGAAGCTCCGTAGAAACCTTCTGCACCTCTACGGAGCCCCTGATCCGGTAGATCATCAGGTCAGGAGCTGCGGTGGCAGCATCCCTCCTTGCTCCTCTGCTGCGCGCTGAGTAAGTTGTTAAATGAATTAGAGGAGATGGATGTACTTAACCCCGTCAATATCACGAGTGCTTCTGCCTATTTGTGCAGAAATGACACAGGCCTGTTTCGGCGCTTTTAAAATTAGATGGCGAAAGAGAGAGAAAAAGGTTCTGAATGTGAGCATTTATTTTTACCCATTACGTGTGACTCTCATATTCTGCATTCTTTTTTCTTTTTTTTTCCTTTTTTTTTTCAATTTATGAAATATTAAATCCTAGCAGCCTCTTTTGGTCTGTGTGGGTTTTAAGTGATTTTGAGGATGGGTCTGCAAATTGCTTTTAATTCGTTTACAACCGAATCACTCATCCTTCCCCAAAGCCAAGATGCACCTAATTGTGTGTGTGAGTCATGCAATAAAATAAATGTGATTCAGAACAGATGCAGCACCGACAAAAAAGAAAGAAATCAGAGGAGGCATGGGATAGAATGACAACAGGGACACACATCATTGAGGAGCGTACCTTTAAAGTCAGCAGTCGCCCGACCTCTTGTTTTCCATCAAAAGTTGAACAAGCTCTTGTCACTGCTCCACGACGAGAGATCCAAAAATAGGCTACTGCTCTGTGGGAGGAAAATAACTGATTTAAAAAAAAAAACAAAGTCTGAGGTCCTGTCTTTGAGGAAGGGGTGGCGTTGGAGGGAGTCGTCTTGGAGAAACCGCACCGGCGGAGGCTGAAGTTGGGGAGCGCACACGGCGGATGGAGCGCAGACAATGTGAGCAACCGTGCGCTGCGGGCTGCGGGGGTGAAGTAGAGGAGAGCAGAGTAGCGGCATGCGAGGAAAGCTGCTTTGAGAGGGCGGCAGGTAAACGAACCGCCCCTCCCCGTTTTCTGATGTTCAAATCGATGATTTGCCAGCTGTGGCGCAGCTTGTCTCATTGCCCCACTTTGGTTTTTACAGCCGCTCCTCTCCGACGCGCTGCTCTCCTGGGACAGAGAGAGAGAGGGGGAGAGTGGGAGAGAGAGAGAGAGAGAGAGAGAGAGAGAGAGAGAGAGAGAGAGGAGGGAGAGAGAGAGAGGAGGGGGAGGAGAGGAGCCGGGGCCAGGAGAGCGCTCACACTCATTCATTTTCATATTTACACGCCACATGTTTGCATGTGATGAAGAAGAATGGGGAAAAGGTGGAGAAAAGTGTGGCAAACAGTGGATTGTCCGCAGCGGCGGGCGTTGTGCTCCGTATAGAGTGAGAGACAGTTGTTTTAGCAGAGCTGGTCGCCCTCCTGAGCGCTATATGAACCCATGCAGGCCGGTGCAGTGCCAGACCCACTGTGCGCCCCTTTAATTTGGACTATTTGTTTGAAACCCGCTATATATATATAATTTAAAGCTTTCAAGAATGATTGATATCGCATCCTGTCCTCTTTGCTGTGTTTGCCGAAAGTTATTTTCTCCGTTAATTCCTCCACTCAACAAACAAAGCTTTTAGTGAAAAATATTTATCATTCCACGTGTTGTGTGATGTGTGAACATTTCGAACGCACCGTTATACCAGTCTGTCTTTTATTCCATCAATTCAAGGTATTGCTTCTATTTTTCTCTGCACCTTACTTTAAGTCCCCAACACACACCCACACACACACACACACTCACACACTCTCTCCTTCAGTAAAAAAAAAACCAACCACGGGCCTATCCAAAAAATAAAATCTACGCTCAAGATATGCAAATTTATCAAAATGTATATAGGTGCACGGCAAAAATATGTTTTTTGTTCCCTTTTTCTGGAACACCCTTAAGAACACAGCCTGAAGCAGAATCAGCCGAGGCACAGAGAACAGATAACGGATGTTTTCGCCTTCACGGCGTCTAAATGGACAGTGTGCAATTTGAATTCAACTCCAGGTTTAATTGTTGAAAATGTGTGAAAAATGCAGAAGTCAAGTCGCCTCGGAATTCTGGAATTACGGGAAACGGGAAAATTTCAGCAATTGAATTAAAGCATTAATAAAGAATAAGAGTCTCTTCATTGTAATACCTGTTATTAATGTTTGCAACAAGGGATTTTCGCATCCTTAAATAAATGAGAAAATCGTCCATGCATCAGGGAACATTTCTCTTGCCCTCATTGTTTGATTTTATCATGCGTTTGTCCAAATGAGCAGCTCTTGCACGTGGAAGTGTGTGGCTTGCACATTTCTGCTTGTGTCAAGCGTGAGTTCTTGCATGTGTGTGTGCATCCCTGCACATATTTACACTCGTTTGTTGAGTGCATGTGTGTCTTTGTCGGTGTGTGCGTGCTTGTGCAAATGTGTGTGTGAAATGACTGACAGTTTGCATCTGCACACAGGCTAACTGCTCTGCACTAGCAGGTGTGCAGGAGCCCACAGGTAATGCAGCTGTTTACTTACAATGTGAACGCGTCCGGTTTAGCATAAATAACACATTGATCCATTTGCATTTACACTTAATTTACACGTCCCAGTGAAAATAGAATTAGCCGGTTTGAAAAAAAATCGCCCAGAA
>KV751342.1:1716951-1746526 GCA_001698575.1 Mola mola
CGTCCTTTCAGCGCGGAGAGCAGAGCGCAGGGACTGAAGCTGTGCAGGCGGAGGGTCGTGTTCGTCAGTCAGAAGCTCAGACTGTTTAGCTCGCAGCCCGGAGGGCAGTCCGCTATCTCGGTGGTCGGCATCCCGGACCCGATCACCTGGATCCGGTGTAAAGTCAACATGTACCTCATCAATCTGTACTTTGAGGTGGACACCAACTCCGTGGAGTTTGACAAAGGAGTGAAGCAGGTAACTGCTGGCAGGAGTGTCAACAATCTGTAAACAAAGCCCAGTGTATCAGTAATGAACTGCTGGTAGCATATTATTTCTAATATACACAAAGTCTCCAAACACTTCTGTGGATTTTCTCAGTTGTAAGAATTTGAAAGCTTGCATCAGGAGCCCTCAAACCCAAGACCCTTTTCCCGGATGCTCAAAAATATGACTGAGAGATCGACATAGCTGTACAAAGTGTTACTCAATAACTGTACAGGTATATAAGACAAAGTTTTAATAAACTTTTCTCTACTTCACCCCAGACATGACCAGTCAGTTGCCAATGGGGCACTGTTTCGATGTTTATACAGGATCTTACAGTTAACAGGTCAAAACACACAGGTTTTTCACCATAGCTTTGCACTCCATGTCACCAGAGACATCTGCTACAACTTTAACCATAGTGGAAAAGGGATTTATTTCTGACCTTGTGATCTTCCCCATGCTGTTGCATTGTTTAGCCTTTTCAAGCTGCAAACGGTCCAAGCAACCAAACCCCATACTAGGATTATTATTATTTTTTTTTTAAAGGTGCATTTTGTGAATTGTTAGGGCCTAGAAGATTGGGAAATAAGGCTAAGTCGAAAGATACCAGAGTTCTCCTTTAAGTTGTAAATGAAACATGAAAAATGAAAGTTTGACACGTACACAAAGGTTACAGATCACCTCAGGACGTGGTGTTCAACGGTTTTCATGGTTGTCCTGGTTTTGTAGATTATTTCGTACAAGGTTAAGAGCTAAGAGTGTCTAAAGAACAGAATTTTCTCAGCTGCTGTTTCTAGTGTGTCGCAACTGAACCTTTAACCTCACCACTGCCTGCTTTAAGAGGAAGGTTCCCCAAAATAACCTTGTGGTTCTTCATCCACACAGGCTTTAGTCCATGTCTCCAACTTGATGTCCAGCGGCAGTTACCACAGGCTAGTGGGGATAGTATCCAAAGAGGTAACGCATCATGTACACAACCTGAAGAAATATGCAACTCTAAACACACAAAAAAAAAGGTGTCTATTGCTGGTTCTACTGTAAGTCCAATTGTCCGGATGTTTCACAGTACAGAAATCCAGTAAATCCTCTGAGGAGGAAGTTGACTGTGAGTTTCTACCGAACAGTAGTTAGTTAATGAGGATAAGCATCAGTTACCCCTGTTGTTAGTGTTTTGCATTTTGTCATTTCAGATGATAGAATATGTTGAGAAGAAGTGCAGGTCTCTCACTGACAATCAGAGACGGCAGCTAGCCGTCACTATGGAAGATATCATATTCATGCTGCCGGAGGACGTGTCTGTCGTCTTTGATCAGTACGGTCAGTCTGAATTGTAAAAAGGCACTTCAGGGCACTGGAGTTGCACACTGTTTCATGTTTGTCCCCTGCTGCTCACTTAATGCAACAGTGCGAGGTTTCACTACCTGATCATTCCTGGATGGCCAACTGTGTCCGACGTGTGAAAGTGGACCAGTCAGTAAAGACAGGTTATCACAAATGTGCCTCTTCAAAATTAGCATAGTCGTAAAACACCAAAAGTTAATGCAAAACACACATTCTTTTTTTTTGGTGTATGTGCACAATATTGAGGTTTTGAGAAAAAAGGTAATTGTATGGAGTTGATTTCTCTTAATAAATACAACTCAAGATAGCTTTTTTTTTTTTTTAAATCAAGAGTTTATTTAATATGAAATAAGAGTGTCATATTTATGTTTTTATCCACCTTTTTTTTTTGTTTTTATGCAATTTCATTTATTAAAACCTTTTCTGATACAGGAATAAATGTACAAACACCAGACTTTTTGACTCACAAATTCCCCAGTACACCCCATAATTGGGGTCTTGTTATAAATATCAAATTTATCTTGAACTACGACTTACTGACAATATTCAATGTCCCAGAGATGTCATCTGATCTGTGTATTTAGATCTAATAACTGAACAGTGAAGCAGTACACAGTAGCTAGGGCACATTTCACCACCTTGCACCAGAGATATGTCACCAGTATACTAGACTACATTTTTAGAGCCGATACAAATATCAGGGAGTTAGTAATCAAGTTCTGATTACCGATATTGGCCAATATACACACATTTTGCATAATGATCCCTCAAATTATATGATTGAATATCCCTAAAAAGATTTGCAACAGAGGCGGAATGTTTTACAGATTAACAATGAACTTTTACTGACTTAAATGACAGCTGTGCACTGAGACAGTAACCTTCACTGGAAATGACCTCATCTGTTTCTGCAGTGTTCTTTAAAACCAATTTTTGGATACTGGCTGATATTGATAACATAGAAGCTGATACTGATATATCTGTCCGTCAATATGGGCAGATAATGGCGGCCAAACCGTTCTATCGGTCAGGCTCTGCAGTGTCCTTCTTGTTGGGATTGTGATCAGTCGACACCAGGATAGATAACTTTTACTGAATTATACCAGAGGGCTGCATAGAAGATTTTTTAGGCGTAGCGGTAACATCTTTTAACAGTGCAGAAAACTACGCTATACAGTGAATTTCACCACCAGTCCCAGTCACTCATTCAAATCGTGAGTAATGTTGAACAGGAGCATTTGCAGTTACCTTATCACGCTATTCGGACACAGTCAGGAGAGGAAAACCAGTTGAATTCAATGTTTTTATATTACAATCTCTTCCTGTCTTTCTTTGTCGCAGGCAGGAAGTTCTGCTTCGTCGTCATGAGGTTTTGGCTCCTGACGACACATAACGGTCCGGATGACCCAGAGGGTACAAAGATCTTCAGAGTAGCCTCCAGTGAAGATGGCATTCCACAGAAGAAAATAGTGACGGCGGTCTATGAGTACGTTTGTCACAAGCGTGTCAGTGCATCCAAAATGATGGATTATTAATGTGAAATCTTTTCACAGTCAACTTTGATATGCTCAAATCTATTTCCTGTGACTCGAGTTTTGATGTTTGATCATGCGTGAGACGTTATGTGGCAAAATCTACTTAGGTTATTTTTAATCTCATATAGAGCATGAGGAATTGCACTTTAAAAGGTACAAATATTTACTTAGAGAGATAATTGTACAGTATGTTGGCAGGGGCTCAAAGTTACCTACAGGCTTTCCAACATATGGCACATCTGTTTTTGTCAGAGCCGCAGCTGATGGGGCAGCATTAAATGTTTCTCAGATATATGTGGAAAGGCTGATTTGTCACGTGTGGGTGGATAAGAGTTCGTTTCATACTTAATGCCTCATGTAGGAAAAACGGTGAATATGACACTGATGCACTTTCAAGTAAGAAATATAATTATAGAAAAACTGATGAGGAGAATAAATAAAACCTGAGGAAAAGACCACCCTGCGACTGTATCGCTGTAATACAGCTGCAGTGGCAGTTTAAGTAGTGAATTGGTTCCTCTCCCTTTTTAGATATGCATCCTGCATGTAAATGTGATAGAAATTTAACATGTTGGTGCGTCTATGTGAGTAGTCACAAAAACAGTCACTCTGGGTGGACCGGATCTACTAACATGTCTATATTTTTGCACAAGACTTAAATGAATACTGTCAGATTGATGTGAAGCCTCCAGCAACAAAATGTTCAACATGGAATGAGGGAAATTAAATGCACAGTTCGTCACCTCATAAGAGCACTTAACACATTTATCTCAACTCTTATCAGCTACACAGAGAAAATTTCGCTCATATACAACACGAAACAGCCTGAAATATGATTTTTAGTATCCGACAAATTGCTTCATGTACAGCGTGCAAGCAAACAGTCCCATCATGCCATCTGATGTTGGCAAATATGATGCCACCCTGCAAGAGAACAAAAAGCCCTCTTTGTCCTTCAAATTCACCGCTCCGTCTCACCCGCCAGCTGCCACATGCACGAGCACCATCCGCTGTGGCTTTCTTTTCTGAATGAAGCTAACTGTCCATAAAAGACTTTTGAATGTCTGTCAAAAGTAATGAGTCCACTTCTGGTTTGTGTAAAATTCAGTTACTGCGTCTCCTCAGTTGCTGTGATTTGGGTCTAAAGCATCACTGATGTGATTTCTGACACAAGCGGGAATTTAACGGTCAAAGCCTCTTTTCATTTCCAATCAGTAATCCAGTTAGTCGGACCGCAGACTGTGCCTATTCTATCTAATGCCCACCTATCTAGTTAGCCACATTCCTTTCCTGTTGTTTCGGGTCTTAGAATCCCCCCTGACAAATCCTGTTCCACTCCAAATTTTATCCCCACAGCTAGTAAACAGGCAGTTTCTCAAGATATGTGGGCCCAGTGTTTCAAGGTGAGATGAGAAGCGGAACTTAGTTTGAGTTGAGTGTCACTAAATGCACCTTCTCCTCCAGGACTCTGAATACATTTGAAGTACTAGGAAGGATTTCAGATGTTCCCCTGCAGCTCTTTAGAAGTGTTAACAGGGGAAATACAGGGTACGCATTATTTATGTCATTCTGGGGAGTACAAAATGAGAGCGGAACATAGTGGATCCTGTTAAACCCGTCGGTGTTCTTCTCCTCAGGTTCCAAAGTGAGCTGACGAGGGGAGCCTCTCCCGACTGGACGGTCACCACTGTTTGGCACTGGCCATGGAATGCAGCCGAGTGATTGGACATTGTGAGGACAGGATGAGATGGTTGCGACTGGCTAAGCAAACTTGTCCATAAAGACAGACTGTTGAATAGATCACAAGAAAAGTGGAACCAGAGCCAGAACACTCGAGTCACGCAGACAACCAAGGACCTCTGAACTTTATGAATACCCACCTTCCTACATGAAGTCCCCCAGCTGCCTTTAAAGCCCCCCTCCAGTGTGTGTACACAGACACACAGCCTTCTGTATAACTCCTATGATCACCTCTGCTGCGTTTTACAGGTGGATGCCAGTATTTTCCAACCTAAGCCTTATTTGCCTAACTTTTAGTTTCTAAAATTTCATGAAAATACATCTTTTTTAAATCAATTTACTATGTTTTTGTAAAATGACCCCAGTATGGAGTTTGGTTGTAAGGACCGTTTAGCTCTATGAGGCAATACAAGGCAAAGGCACAGAGCAAGTCAAAATGTCAGAAATAAATCACTTTTTGTCCCCACTAACTCATATTACAATGTTTTAAATGCCAGTGTCTGTTAACATGAAGTAGATACACTTGTGTGTCTTTCATCACCTAACTGTGAAGACACTGTATAAAACGACAGTTTCTGCTTCCTGACACTGACGGAGCTACCCAGACGCGATCTGTCAGTTGCCAAAGTGGCACTGTATTACACAGTTTTCCAATGTATAGCCGAAAATAGGGCTTCTGTTGAAAAATCCTGCAGATCACCTTTAAGCTTTGACTGTGAGCAGACCTACATAAAGAATGTTATACTATCTCTCCATTAGATATATGCAGTTGTATGTGGTGCCTAAAAAATAAACCCTACGCCGTTTAGGTTCATAAGCTCCTATTTTTACATTTCATGGTTTAGTTTTCCTCCACAAATAGGTCATTTACTTGTCATGGTTTTGATTGAAATGTGAACTTCAGGTAGCATTAAAACTGATAATGTGACAGCAGGTTTTTGTTTCTTTTCACAGTTCCAGGGAATCTTGGAAAAGGCCCATTTGGGGGCAGCAGAGAGGTTTTTATTCAGCTGTTGTTTTGTTTAGATTGATTCATCAGGTGAATATAACAGCATCAGCTGATAAGTTGCGTTCACATGGCTGGTAAATGAAAACAATTCTGAAGGCTACTGTACACATTTTCTTTTTAACTGTGTAATTTTGAGAAAAAATGACATCCCCTCTCACATCCTTTAGCACTGACCCATAAATACCAGTCTCAAACTATAGTAAAGGTCAATCATCTTCATCTTTTCTTAATAAATTTTGTCTCATTTATTATGAAATTTCTATCATCATTCGCCTTTGGAAAAACCTTATCAATAATATCGATGTTGCAAGGAGACCACCTACTTTTGCAGATATGAATACTGGCTTTAAAATTGTCAGAACAGGCTAGAGTGCTTGAAACCAGTTTTCATGAAAATTTGGGGGCAAGAAATCTTGAAACAAAACCTTCCCAGCAGTATTTATCATGGTAGTAATGGGTTTGTACAAAGATGTAATCTGGTACAGACACTATTAACGTCCAACTTCCTGTTCCTCAGTTATTGCACATTTTTTTTCATGTTTTACTCTGGTTGGATGGGTGGATAAAAAGTGACATTTTAAAGGCTAGAAAAAAAAGAAAAAAGAAACAAAACCTATGGCTTGATACAGAATAGATGCTCAATGTTTTGTCATGCTTTTGTTGGCCTAACAGACCAAACATGCAGTACAAAACTATACCAAAAAATAGAAGAAAATAATGCTGGAGACGCAGCCCTCTATAGGTCAAGTGATGACATTACCATGACAAATATATGTCAAACCAACATTTCCAGGGTCAGACTGAACTGAGAGAATGAACTATATTGATTATCATAGCACCCAGCCGGAAGTCGGGATGTCATCCATGTTCCTTTTTATATTTGTTGGACAGAAAACATTCAAGGTAAATGATTTCAATTATTTGAGGGAAAAATAAAACAACATAGCCCAATATCTTCTTGACCTAAGTTTGCAACAGTTTCTCACTTCAACAGGCCAATGTTACAGCAAATTCCGCATCGGCATTAAAACTGAATTCTCCACATGATTCATGAAACATATGAGGGATCAAATATGGGTACGTGAGATAACAAGAAACAAGAGTTTGCATCTCTGCAAGCAAGACTGAAAAATAATACTAATACTGAAAAAAAACCACCCATTTAACTCCTTAAAATGACGGCCTTGTCTGAGCCAGAGGTCACTGCCAGAAACATGTTACCCATCAGAAACATCACGTCTGACAGCCTCTTGAATGCTCCATGTCATTCCATTCTGTTTAAGCGTGTTGTAATATTATCACGTTTGATGACATATCTGACAGACAGGCAGGATTCCCTCATTAGCGGCCACTAATTCATGCATAATGAAATTCGCTGAGGATTATTCTAATTTTGTATTATGTTGGTCTGTGGAAGTTTGCGTGGGGTGGGTGTTGGTTCCGGTGGAGAATCTTGCACAGGGCTAATGAGATTAAATGAGTGTGGTTAGCTTAGCTCATGTCAGTATGCAAAGGGATGAGGTGAGAGCACATTCAAAAATTTACCACGCCTGTGCATCACTCAGTTTCATGGAAATTAACGAAGAAACAAAAGCAAGAGGTGAACGTATAAAAAGCTACAGTTTTTTTTTCTAATAATATTATTACGTATTTTACTGTTTTGTGATATTCCGACTGGATCAGTCAAGGCCACATGCCAACCTATTTGATTAATCTTGTTAGCAAAACAGATTGCAAACAATTCCTCACACCACTTTGACAGTCTGCTTGTCTGCGTGTCGAAATGCGTCTCAGCCCCAGGAAGCCATAAATTAATTGTGGCACCTCTGTCAGTCTCCAAATTTAATGTGGATTTATAGAATTACAAAACAAATATGCCTGGAAATCAAACCTTATATTCTGACAAGCAGGTACATTCATACTGAATGAAAAACACTCAACTACAGATTTAGTGACAGCAGCTGACGTTTACTAACTAAACATAACAAGCTGACATGAAAAGCAAGCTATTTCTCTGCATGAAATTATTTTTTTGTATTAACTATAAGTTGACATGTTAAAGGTATCTTAAAATTATGGTGGTATCAATATTGTCTGGCTTTTCATGACTAGTTGATTTTTACACTTGACAGCTATAAACAGCTTTTTTTGTTGTCTTGGAGAGTGATGTCATAATACTGAAAGTCAATTTATTTTTATTCCTTCGAGTTTTAAATGCAGATCCCTCACTGTCAGTTTTTATTTTAGCTCTTTCGCAGACAAGCAACCGCTGGTAATATTTGGGCCCGAGTCAAGACGGTTTAATTTGAAACAAGTTCATACTGAAAAATCTCACATTTTAAATCCCAGCAGTTCATGGAAAATTTAGTGCTAATGATCATATTGTGCTTTGTACCACCAACACGTTTTCTTTATTTCAGTGCATGCAGATTTTGCCCTTGTTGGGTCTGAAAATATGAACCTGACTCAACTCTCGAAACAGTTTAGTGAAAATGTATTTACAGGTGTAAAAAACTCCATTGTTCATTCATGATTATTTCAAACACTGCATGAATTACTGCATCAAACAAGATATTGCAATTCCCACTAATAGAGAAACAGTAGTACATTGTATACTAGTGCATCTGAAAAAATTAAATATCATTGATTTTTTTTTTTTAATTTAATTCAAAATCTTAAACTTTAATATATTTGTTACACCTAAAGTAAAATTTTCAAGCCTTTTAATATTTATTTTGATGATTAGAATATTCTGATATTTTGAGTTATGTGTTTCTTTTATTGTTTTTAAACTGTAGTTCGTCATGATCAAAATTCAAATTCAAATGTTTGAAACATTTTGGCTTATGTGTAATGACTCTACAATATATTAAATGTTCAATGTGTTAAATAACTGGAAAAACAATGACAAAAGACCTTAATCCAGAAAATAGGTCATAAGGACGCTCAGATAATGGCTCGAATGACGAAACACATTCAACTCATGTTAGCTAATTCAGTTTGTGTGTTCCCTCTCTGATTATATACATTGTTATAGATCCAATACCACTTTCAAGATAACAGTGTGAAAAAGGGGTTGTGTCAGTTGAATAAGACAGCAGAAAAGCCACATGATATTTAATAACACAAACAAATTACATACATGCAGAGGATGATGTCAGTGTTTTGGTACGGACGATAGAATGGAGATTCTGTTTTTTTGTACTATAGCTGGAATGTAAACAGCACAAATACTTAAGATGATGGTTTATGCCAGTGTGTTATGAAAATTACTGTCAGTCATTTTGGAATGCAGAAATTGATTCTTCCTTATTATGTCAGAAATGTCAAACTAAAACATATTCAACCTACTAAGTCTTCACCAGCAAAGATTCACACGAGAAAGCATGGCCAGTAAAAATAGTTTTACCGTTACATTGCTTTGATTTCCTTGAGAGCCTTACGGAAAACCTCGACACAAACCTCCGCTGTGGGATGCTTCAAAGACGCCAGCCTCCAGGCTTCGTCAAACGTCTCCTCAGAAATATTCACACCCACATTCCTGAAGATCTCTTCAATCTGTGAAGAACATGGTGAAAAGTTCAAGCATAAAATAAACAAAAAACATTTCACTCCAACAAGGTCGAGTTATAACTTTCAGTTTTATGACTTTCACTTTTATTTTATCTAACACAGACTTCAACAACGGGAGACTTACAGGACTGGAAAAAGAACTGAATTGCGATGAGAAATACATGAAAAAGCTGAAACACTGAGATGTTATTTTCCATAATGTGAAGAAGAGCAGTAGACATTAAATGCTAAAGATATCCTAAGGGTTCACCCACATTTTGTCAGATTACTTTTATGACTTCAAAACCAACTTACATAACACATATTACATACATATCCTAATTCTTCTATACCCATGTATCCTGCTACATTCAACAGTACAAACTCGAAATGCCACGGTAGCCTCTTGTGTGGGTCCATCACATTATCCTGTCACTCAGCCCACAGTACCTGACTGCCCAACACCTGATTTGTTTTACACAACCATTGTGTTGTTGTGAAACACAACAAGTCTTTTACATCAAGATGTTACAAGGACAAGTGTGTTTGCAAAGATAAAGGAGAACACTCGAGGAGAGCCTATTTCCCTTAGAGGATCCAAACAAGTGGTATTTTTGGCCAAGTGGAAATGTTGACATAAATACATTTTTGTCCCTAACTACTCTTAAAAGTTTTTGCAAGTGTCTGGTAACATGGAGTAGATGCCTGCAGTCACACACTTGTGTGATTTTCTCCAAAGTGCTCAACAAAATATAAATGCCAAATTCGCTATATACAAGAAAGGCTTATTTCTCTCAGATGTGATTCACAAATTTGTTAGTGAATGTTTCATTTTAGATAAAAATAATCCATCCACCTGACGGTGAGACATGGGGAGATGATGATTAAAGTGCAGGATTATTACACGGGCCTGCAGTTTCTTTTAAAGACACATCTTTGTTGGGCACTGAACTGAAGATCCACATGGGGCATTTTAAATTCTAAACTGACAGAGAACCTGTCAGTATCTTGTATGACCACCATTTGCCTCACGCAGAACGACAAATCTCCTCCGCCCAGAGCTGATCAGGTTGTTAATTGTGGCCTGTGAACTATTGGTCCACTCCTCCTCAGTGACTATGCATTTAGGTAAATGGCCCTTGCGTCTAAACTCAATACTGGAATAACTTCAAAAACAGTCAACCTGTCCATCTCTTAAATATCTGAATATCATGAAAAAATTCTCTCTCTTTTTTTAGATTTAATTTAAAAGGTTTAGCTTTATTGTATTCTATATTAGATGCATGTGGAATAAGTGATGTCTTTCAATCATTTTGATGTGTATTCTATCTACATTTGCCGTGAAATAGTAAAATACTTGAGAAGTTTTGGTTTATATGTACTGAGTCTGTAATATATTCAGTAATCATTGTCCTAAATAACTATTCAAAAATTACTATTTCAATTTTGGGAGATGCAAAAGTATTTTGTGAAAGTTTGGTTCCTAAAAGTCCTACAAATAGAGCTTGGTTTGAAAACCTTATTTAATATTTTACATTTATCCCACAAGTTTTTAATCAAAAAGCACATTTTCAGCCTGTTAACACACAGAAGTGTTTACATTCAATCATCATCAAATTCCTTGCGTATGAATATTGATGGATTTACATGGATATTCCTTGATCATATTTTTTGTCATATCGCCAAGCCATAATAACACCGACACACAGTTGCGTGTACCTCCTCCTTGGTGCGAGGGCAGAAAAACTCTTTTTCGGAAACACCACGGAGGGCGTGAACTGATGGAAGCAGAAGGTCCCAAGCTGTGGATGTGTCCCCGTAGTTGATGGTGTCACTGACCCGTTTTATGCGTGGAGCTGGGAGGTCGGAGCGCACAGACGGGATCCCGTAGGCGCGTCTGCCTGTGAGCATAGATGCCACTTATTGATCATTATTGGATATTTAGAGCGTCTGCTGTTCTTGTTTAACCCTTGACCTCCCCTGTCTGTATTCTGTATTCACCTGATGTAAATGACCCATCACTGAGGCCGATGATGGACGACGAGGTCGTGAAGTGGTCTCGGACCGTCCTGGGTCGCCTCAGGGTCCTGACGGTCTTCAATGAGCTACCGGGCTCTACAGGCTCCAGGTCTTCAGGTTTAATAAAGGGCTGACAGGCAGGAGCCTGTGCACCTTCTGATGAAGGCTTCCTTTCTCTGTTTGCTGGAGTCATGCAGGTCTGATGCTCTGCAGGAGACAAAATAAATGGAAAAATGCTTTTGAAAATGAGCTTTTGCTCGTAACCTTTGCATCACCCTAAAGTCTTGACCAAGTTGTTAACTTTCACATTACACATTTGCAGTTGTAATCCTGAGACATGAGGTGAAATGAATTCATAAAAATGTGAAAGTCGGCAATTCTTGAAAAGCGTGCCTATTCCAAGGTTCCATTAATTGTATATCACTGTAGTGAATAAACTGATCCATCCATCACTGACCAGTCATCAAAATGTGTTGCTCCCGACTGTTGATGGGCATCTTGTCCTTCCAGTTTAGAAAGTTGGCAAACTCCAGGAAGTTGATTAATCCGTCCTTGTCTGTGTCACAGTAGTCCATCAGGTCATCCAGAACCGGCCCGCTCACACCCAGCTGGAACTGATGGCACACTTCCGCCAAGTCCTCTTTGTCGATCATTCCTTTGCGTTTCTAGTGATTTACAGAAACATGTGAAAACATGTGGAAACGCTCAACAGAGCAGTTTGTTTTGTGTGAAAGCGTGGCAGGAATCCTAATAGTATTTTAACTTAATTATGCACCTCAACGCCACTTTCACAACCCCTGCTGTATCTTAAATCCTGTGGCTGGAGACACTTTGAATTGTTGATTGATGTAACCACTAACATCAATAACAGCTGCCTAGATGGAACGCAGGGTTCGGAAATGTTATCGGCAACACCTTTCATTTAAATGTGAAGAATGAAATCCTGCTCCAATTTGTACATCACAAAAAAAAAAACAAAAACAAAAAAAAAAAAAAACAAGCCCTGTGTGTCCTTAAATTGTCTTTGCCTCATCTATGTTGCGGGCATCTGTGAATGTGCTTACAGGGAACTCTTGTCTCTCACCTGCAGCGGGAGCGAGCCAGAGCTTACCTGCTCTGTCATTTTCTGACTTTTGAATTAGTCTACTATACGCTGCACAGTGGCAAGTTATAACATTGGAGTAATTCAGCCACGCATGTTTGAAACAGCCTACAGTTTGAAGTAAGATGTCAGCCACAGTGGTAAGTTGAGTTTCTATGATAAACTCATCCCTGCAAGTCATCAGGATTGGTTCCTTAGGTTTTTTTCATAGAAGACCCAGACTGTCACTAGCCATGTTTACATGGATACAAATATTCGGAATAAAGGGCTAATCAGAATAAAAATGCGTCATGTAAACAGCTCAATTAGAATATTCAGATACGATTCCGGTCAATCAGAAAGAAATTATATTCCAATCGAGGTGGGTGGTTTATGCTGATCCTTATTTCGAACCGCATCCACGTACACACTTATTCCGTTCGCGACTTCCTGTTTGGGGTAAAATTACCCTCACTGCGCATGTGTGCGGCTCATATCCTCCCACTCTCTCCTCCTGTAGTGCAGGAGCATTATGCCTTGCTGAGCCTGAAGCTTGATCACGGAGAACAGAGGAAACAAAAGCAAAGCTTTCAGAATCTGACGCAGGTCCATTCTTTAAGAGTGCAGAGTTTAAATTACAGGGAAAAGTGTGAAAGTACAAAGTGTAGCCACATCGGCGTTGGTTTAAAGCACAGGCGGAAGTACAACTTGTCCTTCTTCTGCAGTTATTTTAGGGAAATTAGACAAATCTGCTATTCTGCTGCTATTGCTAAAGCTTGGTGCATGTATACGCACATCATGATCTGATTATTTGATAAACAGTGGATTCGGAATTTCCAATCCCTCAAATTTTTAATCTGATTAAGAAATTTTGCACATGGAAACATTGGTGGACTGAAGAACAAAAGCAGAAATCATCAGTCATGACTTTCATTGCCTATTTCAGTTATGTGGGTCTTAGTACATAAAAAACGCCACATGAAAATATTAACAAGTTCGAGAACATGATTTTCATCAGATGCGGTCTTGAAATAGCAGATTAGCAACATGCTGTCAAAGGGACACGCAGTCTGCAGTGGTTCTACACCGTAGTCGTACCTTGTCATAATGCCTGAATGCCTGCAGCAGGGAAGGGAATTGTTGGAAATTGACCTTCTTCAGGTGATGTCGCACTGCATTGACAAGACTATGCTGTAGGTCTCTGCCTCTCACAGACTGACCTGGCTCAGTGCAGTGGATTATGTCTCCAACACCTGCACAGAAAGGGGAAATATCTCCTGTCTTAAACAAAAAAAAAGTGTATCTTTTTCTGTACATACATTTCACAGGCATTTTTACATGCATACCTACATACATACGTACTACATACTTTACCGAATTTATCTGATGGCAAGGAAATTCCAAATGTGTGCTCTGGTGGAATATTTATAGTGTTTCTTCTCCTGAAAAGAAGTAAAACATAAGTGTATTATACAAAGCAGTCACAGAACTAGATACATAAATGTGACAGGAACTTACACACTGTTTATTTCGCCAAGTCGTAGTGCCATCTTTTCCTTGTTCCCACATCTCGTCCAAACATTCTTTGGATTGGAAAACCTACAGAAAAATAACATTATACAGTATGTATACATACATTACGTGCATAGCGCATACTGTTAACAATTAAGCTCATTAACTGCAGTACTTACCTCTTTGTTTCCCCCAGCCAGCAGAGAGTGTTGCCAATATTCCTTCCGTCATTGAAATGAGGTGTTAGTATCCCAAACCTGCTGTCTTTACTGTACTGGTTCCAGCAGTACTTCTTGTCAATCTGCTCACCTGGAGAAAACCAATCACATTTCACAATGATCAAGAAGATTGATCACCTGGGAACCAGCCTGCAATGTCATATTTTACTGTATAGTCCAGAAGTATTTGGACTATGACATAGTTTTTATCATTTTGCCTCTATACAACACAACAATTGTTAATCAAACGATAAAGATGTGATCAAAGTGCTGACTTTCAGCTTAAGAAGTTTCATTGCAATATGGCATTAGCTGTTTAAGAATTACAGCCTTTATATGCAGAGTACCTCCAGTTTCAGGGGCTCAAAAGTATTTGGACAAATTTCAGCAGTTTCATGGCCAAGTGTTCTCTTGTTACTTCAAGACAAATGAAGCAGATAAAATGACTGGAGATGATTTCAGGGGTTGAATTGGCATTTGGAAGCTGTTTGATATCAAGTCCAAGGAGACATTAATGAAAGTGAAGGAGGCCATCTTTAGGCTGAAAAACAAAAAAAGTATATCAGAGAGATACCAAGAACTTTAAGAGTGACCAAATCAACAATTTGGTACAATCTTAAAAAGAAAGAATACAGCGATGAGCTCAACAACTTCAAAAGGCCTGAAGGCCACGGAAGACAACTAAAGTGAATGATGGCAGAATCGTTTCCTTGGTAAAGAATAAGCCCTTCACAACATGGAGACAAGTCAAGAATACCGTGGAAAAGGTAAGCATATCATTGTCAAAGTCTACAATCACTAGACGCCTTCATGAATGTAAATAGAGAGGGTTTACAACAAGGTGCAAACCACTGGTAACATTTAAGAACAGGACGACAAGACTTTGCCAGAATATATCTAAAAATTTCCCCCAAGTTCTGAAACCAGATCCTTTGGACAGATGAAACCAAGATAAATTGGAGAAGTCTGGAGAAGGAAAGGAACAGTTCATGATCCAAAGCAAACCACATCATCGTTGTGTCATGGACATGTATGGCTGCCAGTGGAACTGACTCACTGCTCTTTATTGATGATGTGAGAAGGAGGGAGATGAAATATGAGGTGTATAGGACTATACTCTTCTCACGTTCAGACAAATGCTACAAAACTGATGGATGCTGATTCACAGTGCAGATGAATAATGACCCCAAACATTCTATGAAAGCAACTCTAGACTTTTTGAATCAAAGAAATGGATTATTCATCAAGTTTCATATCAGTCACCTGATCTCAACCCAATAGGGCAACTTTTCAGTTACTGAAGGCAGAAAGACCAACAAACAGTAACAGCATCTGAAGGTGGCTCCAGTGAAGGCCTGGCAAAGCATCTCCGGGGAGGAAACTCTGTATTTGATGATGTCCATGGGCTCCAGACTTCAGGCAGTCATTGACTGCAACGCATTTTCATCCAAGTATTAAAAGCTATGGTTATATTTACTATTACATTAAACTATCCAAATACTTTTTAGCCCCTGAAAATGGAGGTACTCTGCACCTCTTAAATTAAAGCAGAAAGTCTGCACTTCGATCACATCTTGATTGTTTAATTTCAAATCCATTGTGTTGGTGTATAGAGGCAAAATGATTAAAAGAAAAACTGTTTCACTGTCCACATACTTCTGCTCCCAACTGTATTTGCCCTGGTAGATGCATCTGATCCCACTCCTGTTAAGGAAAGATTTGCATTTGTTCCGACCTGGGTGAGACCAATCTTAAGCATTTATCAAATATGGGGTAAGTATGATACATTGATTCATTTGAATGAATTAAGACTTTAGAACAACCAAAACCAGAGTTGGAGATTATTGAAATATTTCCATCTAAAATATTTCTTCACCGAGTTTTAATTTACTTTTGCTGAGTTTGAATTAAGTGTTTCTTTTGATTATCTGTGAAGTACAATGATTGTTTTTGGCCTGGTGGCTCCGAAGATACTTAAATATTGGCTAAACATATTGGTTTAAACAAAAACGGTGTTACTCTTTAAAAATAGAGTTCGAGGCCGGAGGATTTTTTTTTCAAAAATGTGGACAGAAACTTAAAATAAATTGTTTTGGTGGCAAAAACAAACCCCTCCAGTATTATGTGCCAGCCTTAACATCCTGCTTCACAGCTGCTGTATCAACATATTGATGCTACAAAATATCAGTTCATCTCTGCACACTTGTTTTTTTTTTTTTGTGTTTGTTTGTTTGTTTACACTGAGCAGTGATATATCTGTCTAATTAAAAGGCCTTTTGGTCTGAACCTTTGAAAATCACCATTGGAAACAGACAATTGAGTGGGAGGTTCCAAATGAATTCCATTTGGTGGCCTTGGCAATGCCTGGCTTTGATGAATCAAACATTGGTGGTAACAGTTGAGGCCTTGTGCTTCTTCTTACCAACAAAATAAGCGTTATGGCTACGGATGGAAGCCTCATGTCCCTCCTGAGCTTCCCTCTCCACCTCCTCTGATGTTTTTGGGCTAATAAGCTCACGCACATTCAACCCTGGACAAAAAGGAATGTGAGACATTGAATGTCAGTAACTTGATTCCCATTTACAATAAAATCCCAAAACCCCCCCCCCCAAAAAAAAAATGCTATTAAAAATGTACTATAGTATAAATAGTATAGTAAAAATATGAAAACCTAAAATATAGTGTCATACCAGGCACATAATATAAGGTGGATAAATATTTACATGATCGTTTTCATTCCTTTGTCTCTCAGCAAAACGTCCCACTTCTTTGTGGCCATGATCATATTTGACAGGACACCTACCTTCTCCTGTTTTAACACCATATGCAGTTTTGTCGTTCCACAAGGTGGGGAGTCTAACACACGGATCGGAGGACCTGCCCAGTGGAGCTCTTCGACTGGAGGCGTACACCGATTCACTGAGCTCTTGCAACTTCTGTTGGAAAAGGGTCTTTTGGGGAGGATTAATCAAGCTTCCGCCCTGCAGGAACCACACCAAAAGGAAGAACTTACTACACTAAAACTGCTATACTTCTTATTTTCTGAAGTTGGTCTATAATTTAAAAAGGGCACATTATGAGGGTCGGGGGATAGTTGCTCAGGTAGTATCTCCAGGTTTCATTCAGGAGTGATGGGAAAATGGAGCATTAGATGGACAGGCCATTTGGTGCTGTAAAGCCGATGTTCCGCTGCACTGTCATGGTGAAGAGGGAGTCGAACTGGAAGGCAAGGCTCTCGATTTACTTTACTAATCTAGTACGTAGTACGTTCCCACCCTCCTCTATGGCCATGAGCTTTGGGCAGTGACAGACAGAGTGACATCATTGATAAAAGCAGGCGGAGGGGGTAGGAGTAAAAAGTAAATAACAACAAATTGTCAGGCAACCGAATCAGGGAAAAGAAAAACCCATGTTGCTCGTGTGCGGTTCTCACAGAGAGGGACGATTTGGTGCTGATGCCATGAACAAGGGTGCTGGCAGCATCCGGGTCACCTGCCTTCCCTTGGTGGACTCTGGTAGCTCCTGGTTGTGGTTGACTACTGCTGCGGAACTTCCTTATGACCGGAGGGGTTGGAGGCTAAGGAAGTAAAAAGGTTGATATCAAAAACTGAGAGGTTGAATTTTTTTTTTTAATGCTGATTTCTATAGAAATGATCATCACACTTTCAGCTGTGCTAAAACACCCAGAGATAGAACAGACATTGCATATGCCACTTCCAAAATGTGAACTCAAATGAAAAAAAAACTGGACCAAATCTTCGCCACTTCTTGTAAACACATCTTAGCCCTGTTTCCTACAGGTTTTCCTTTTCCAGCCTGGTGTTAAAAGAGACAAAAATGTCATATGTTCCGGATACTGAAAACACCAAAACATGTAACATAAAAGACATTAAAGACATTTTGAACAACTTTTCTTGCATCTGTTTCAGTTCATTGAACATTTTTGCCACTGTTACATCTCAACTTACGTGGTTGTTCATGACTTTTCTGTCTTTTCAAATCACGTTTATGCTATTCAGCAAAGGCGTTCACATGCATTATTTCAACAATCAGACTCCACACACAATTTCATCAGGAAATTCAGTTGGGTTTTTTTTAAAGTTTCACCTGTGTTTACTGCTGCAGTGGAAAGGGGTCTATGTAGCCTAATGGGAGCACACTAGTAACTAACTCACCGGAATGTGAGTGGCTGACAACTGAAAGTAGTTCTTCCCATCATGTATATCCATCCTGAAACTGCATGCAGTCCCTTAGCCGAGTCTTATTCTGTGCCTTCTTAAAGCTGTTAACAACTTTCCAGCCAACTGCACCAAAATCCCGAGTAGCTGAGTCGTGCGCCACCTGTTTGCGTCCCGTTGCTTAGTAACAACAGACAGCTATTACAAAATGCTGATCTGGGGTAAAATACTTTCAAGGAAATTATGAAACTCGGATACAGGGTAATGAAAGTGTTAAAGTTTTAATTTTTACCTCTATATTGAGTAAACTTATAGTAACAAATATGACATATTCCAGTGTTGTCATCCAACTACACAGCTTCATATTCGACAACAAATTTCCCTTGTTTCCGGCCTGTGAATAGTCTCGATAGTCTCGATAGGCTTTTTCTTGGAAATGCACATAGTGGTAAATTGGGAATAAATCCTAACACGTGATTGGTCTGCCGCACCAATACGTAGGCGGGTTGTCAATTCCAGTCATACGATCTGTCATCATCGTTCGTACAATGCGAATAGGGAAGTTGAAAGAAGTGGGAGAGGGACATCGCGGAGCTGTATGAAATCTAACCTTACAATATCTGGCTAGGTGGTCGACACGCTGTGAAGAGCCACAAATACTGTCCCGGAGATCCAGAGACACTGTTGATATTAACCAACTTGGTTTTCTCGGTAGGTAAGTAGCTAGTATTAGCGTAAGCTAGCTTGCTAATGGCTATCCGGAGGGCTCCTCCCGATGCGTCCACGGCTAAACACTGCGTTAGCCAGCCCAGTGTCCTTATCTGGCTAGCTAATGTTAGCTAGCCGACACTGGAAGGGCCAAGCTACTTAGCATAGTAAGCCAATGTTATTTGGCTGGAGAATACGGAACGGCTTCCTTCTTTAGAGAATCCTCACGAAAACGTTATAATAATAGACGTGTGTCTTTATTTAGTTCACCGATTGATGAGACGGCTCATAAATTCACGTCATGCAGCTAAGGTTAGCTAGCTGTCATTAGCCGTACACACCCAAAACTGCATCATCTGTGACTTGACATTCTCAAACGTCATGTGAATTTCATATGTAGTGTTTATAAACTTGGTGTGTACGACAATAACCAAACGGAGTCAAACGATATACAGCTTGAATGGTGCCTTCGGACAGCCACGTATTGGGTTTGGACTACATATTTTGAACTTACTAGGTAGTTATGTTTCTATTGCTAGCAGTCGCTAACCTACTAACTCGAGTCAGTCAACATCAACGCAAGAGGTTATTTGTGGGTAACTGTGTCGTAACGTGATTATGACAAAGTTGAGTAATTATGTTTGAACTGGTGGTCTGTGTTAGGTTAGTGGTGAAGAGAAATCTCGAAGTTACATAGTTAATCTTTCTAAATCTGTTGTTGTCTGGTTAATATGGTTGGTTTTGTTATTCACCATAAATCTCCAAACTGGAGGATGAAAACTATCTATAACTTAACTTTGGGACCTCTACCTTATGTGCTCAGAGCTGTGTCATGCTAATCCCTCCTGTGACCCTGTGTCCCATAACTTAAAGCTACAAGCAGGAGTTGACTAATGTTTCTTGTTACAGATCGTCAACATTTCAGTCACATTTAAAGAGGTAGGGAGTGTTGTAATCAGAAGTTCAGGTATTTGTATGGCAACAACTGTAACTACAAGTACTGGTGTTGCTTTCTGGAATAAAATATCTCTTTTATTATCTGCCCAACTACAATGTTGTTGTTTTTTTGCCATAACTGTTTGACATAATTACTGTCCTTTGATTTTGACTGACTTGAAAGAAACATTGTTTGAACAACAGCATAAGTAGTGCAGCAGTCTGCACTCAGTCATTGCCTTTTCTAGATCACTTACATTTTTATTTTTTCCTCAGAAAATCTAATGTTTAAATGGTGTATCTTTAATGCGTTATACTCTTTTACTTACAGAGAAAGGATATATGCTACAAAAGGCTACAACTAAATCATTTAAGAAAAATTGTTTCGTAGTTGCAGATAATAAATTGCCAGAGACACTAATAAATACTACTAATAGATCTATGAATTTGAACCAAACATATTTGTATGTGACGGTTTGCTTTCTTTCCTCTCTCCTGCTCAGGTATTTTCAACAGTATTTCACCGTACGTCTGCATCTGGACGAAGGGACTGGGTAGTGTGACATGGCAAGTAGAGGTGGAGCTACGCGACCCAATGGACCAAATGCCGGCAACAAGATCTGCCAGTTCAAGCTTGTGCTTTTAGGAGAGTCGGCTGTGGGGAAGTCAAGTCTTGTACTTCGTTTTGTCAAAGGACAGTTTCACGAATTCCAAGAGAGCACAATCGGAGGTATCTGTCTCTATCAGGTCATGTAGTGGCTTTTTAAGTGAACAGGCCTGCAAAGCTTTGTGCAACATTTGATAACCGTCATAACTTTGCAAACTTTTTGTTACAAGAGAGACCTATAATAAATCGTGTCGTACAACACATAATTTAATAAGTGAATCATTATTATAAAGGTACAAAAAAATAAATCCAGTTAGAAAAAGAACAGTATCAAAATCAATGTGTCACAAAACCGGGGATGACCTAGCCTGCAAATCGTGTTCTCCACATGTTCAAAAATTCTACTTTGGTACAGCTTTGATGATTTTGATAGTATTTTCATTGGAAACGAAGAATGTAATGCAATTTCTACGAATCTTACATCATATTGTGATTGTAATAGCTCTTGAAATAAATGCAGTATGATTTCTTTTTTTGTATTAATGTACAACCTTAGTCCTGTTAAATAAATGGATTACAGAATCCCAAATCATCATTTATGCTGTAGGGAATAATATTGAGAATATAAAAAAATGGTTAGAAAGATTTCTTAACCTGGTCAAAAGAACATGATGGCAGATGATGTCAGATTTAGATGAGAGGAAAGGGGGGGGGCGGGGTGGAGAGTTTTTACTGAAGAAGATGAATTGTAGGTGTCAAAATGGCTGAAAGACAACGGAAGCAATAATAAGGTGAATTCCTGGACGTCTGCCCTTAGTTCCCGGTATTAGCAGCAGCTTATATGAGGTTAGAATAGTCTGTTATTATCTCCGTAATCTTGCACTTTCTGCGCTTTGGCAAACATTCTGCTCAGTGGATATCTTGTATTGCTATTTTCAGACTCTCTTTGGACAGAATTGATCACAGAAAGTGAAAAAAGTCAGACTGGATGATTACACATGAATCAAGGGCTGTATAAACAAACAAACAAATATATATATATTAAAAGAATGCACGATGGGGAAAATGCGGTCAGTGGCTTAAATGTTTATGACCTGACACTTTTCTTCAGTTCATAAAAGTAAAGTTTTACTGGCCAACTTCCAGTAGTAAATGTGTTCAACTTACTGATTGTCATAGGTTATTCCTAATTAAAGCGAGTGTTTTCCCATCAGTGATGCTTCGCAGACACTTAAAATGTGCTTGTATGATATTTCATGTTTCAGCACCCTCTCAGGTGTTGGGCGTTGAGTATGCAATTATTGGGGAACCATTTTTCAGATGGTGAACTCAACCAAGCAGATAATCCTTCCGTGACTCTCCAGCATCAGTCTTCAATAATTACCTTCACAGAAACACATTCTGTGTAGCTCAGCTGTTTTGACTGTTGCTTCATCTGCTTTGCTTTGCCTCCCGGTAGCTGCCTTTCTGACTCAGACGGTATGTTTGGACGACACAACAGTGAAGTTTGAAATCTGGGACACAGCTGGTCAGGAGCGTTACCACAGTCTGGCTCCCATGTACTACAGAGGTGCCCAGGCTGCCATTGTGGTGTATGATATAACAAATGAGGTGAGTCGGGGTGCCAGCTCTGCTTCAACTGACCATAGTTGGGGGAACATTGTTGTCAGTGTCGAGGTGATGTTGGGGGCTTTCTAAACAAGCTAAAAAAAGATATCTTGCTAAGTAAAGGGATGGCTAATAAGCCAACAGCTTCACTGTTTTGTAGGTATTGCGTTTGATTCTAATATGTGTTTAGGTCACTTGAATCCAAATAGGTTACATATTACAACACAAAATAACACCAACTTAAACAGTATGTGAGGATGGAAAGTTGATTACAAACAGAATATATTGGACTTACTGTACTAGTATGTGTATGTGTATGTGTAACTTTGCCCACTGTTCATATTCAAACAGCTGCAAACCAACTTTCTAAATATAAATTGTACCGCAATGAGAGACTTTGTAAGTTTGTTGATGTGAAAACAGAAATAGCATGAGGACAGTGGCAAGACAGTTTAATGTCAGCATTGCTATTGGCTGTGAACATTGCCCAATGACAACGAGATCAATTTTGTTCAGCCTAACTGAATGTCTGAATTACACTTCTGACATTCAACTTGCGAAAATAAGTTTTTATTACAGATGATCTTTTAAATAAAAACTCACGGATGTGGTGAGGGAGGATATGCAGATAGTTTGGTGAGAGATGAAGATGCAGTGGACAGGGAAAGATGGACAAAGATGATTCGCTGTGTACAGCCGAGAATGGAAGAATAATATAAACATATACTGTATCTACATATATCTGTATATAAAATGATTTGAAAAAGTATTTACCCCCTTTCTGATTTCAAATTTATTTGCATATTTGTCACACTCAAATGTTTCAGATCATCAAACAATTTTTAATTTTTGACTAAGATAACCTGGGGAAATACAAAATGCAGTTTTTAAATGATGATTTCATTTATTAAGGGAAAAAAGCTATCCAAACCTACCTGGCCCTATGTGAAAAAGTAATTGCCCCCCCCCCCTTGTTAAATCATGAATTAACTGTGATTAACCACATTTTTTGGAAAGCTGAGTTAAATTTCACCAGCCAAACCTAGGCCTGATTACTGCAAGACCTGTTGAATAGAAAAAAAATCACTCATATAAAACCTGTCTGACGAAGTGAAGTAGGCTAAAAGATCTCAAAAAGCAAGACAACATGCCGCAATCTAAAGAAATCCCAGAACCATTGATATCTAGCCTTCGAAATGGCTTTGGGACTTCAGCGAACCAGGCTGAGAGCCATTATCTACAAATGGAGAAAACTTGGAACGGTGGCGGCCAAACAAAATTACTCCAAGAGCGCATCAATGACTCATCCAGGAGGTCACAAAAGAACCCTGAACAACATCTAAAAGACTGCAGGCCTCACTTGCCTCAGCTAAGGTCAGTGTTCATGATTCAACATTAAAAAAGAGACTAGGCAAAATGGCATCCATGGGAGAGTCTCAAGGAGAAAACCTCTGCTGACCAAAAAGAACACGAAGGTTCATCTAACATTTGCCAAAAAAGGCTTGCTTGCGGTTGTTGCCTCCGAGGGTGGCACAACCAGTTATAAGGTTTATGGGCAAATTACTTACATAGGACCAGGTCAGATTGGATAGCTTTTTTCTCTTAGTAATTGAAATCATTTTGTATTTGTCCGGGTTTTTTTGTCTAATTAAAATTTGTTTGATGATCTGAAATGTTTAAGTGTGACAAATATGCGAAAAAAAAGGGAAGGGGAAGGGAAGGAAGGGGGCAAATACTTTTTCACAGCACTGTATATATACAGTTTATATGTATATGTATACTGTATATGTATGTATATGTATATACATATATATATATACAGTGACTTGCAAAAGTATTCAGCCCCCTTGAGACAATACTTTGTGGAACCGCCTTTTGCTGCAATTACAGCTGCAAGTCTTTTGGGGTGTGTCTCTACCAGCTTTGCACATCTAGAGACTGAAATTTTTGCCCATTCTTCTTTGCAAAACCGCTCAAGATCAGTCAGATTAGACGGAGAGCGTTTGTGAACGACAGTTTTCAGATCTTGCCACAGATTCTCGATTGGATTTAGGTCTGGACTTGGACTGGGCCATTCTAACACATGAATATGTTTTGTTTTAAACCATTCCATTGTAGCTCCGGCTGTATGTTTAGGGTCCTTTTCTTTGTATTTGGCTCCATCCATCTTCCCATCAACTCTGACCATCTTCCCTGTCCCTGCTGAAGTGAAGCACCCCCAGAGCATGATGATGCTGCCACCACCATGTTTGACAGTGGGGATGGTGTGTTCAGAGTGATGTGCAGTGTTAGTTTTCCGCCACACATAGCGTTTTGCTTTTAGTTCAAAAAGTTCAATTTTGGTCTCATCTGACCAGAGCACCTTCTTCCACATGTTACCTGTCTCTCCCACATGGCTTGTGGCACAGTGCAATGGCTTTCAATGGTGCAATGATGTATGGCTTTCTTTCAACAAAGGCTTTCTTCTTGCCACTCTTCCATAAAGGCCAGATTTGTGCAGTGCACGACCAATAGTTGTCCTGTGGACAGATTCCCCTACCTGAGCTGTGGATCTCTGCAGTTCGTCCAGAGTCACCATGGGCCTCTTGGCTGCATCTGTGATCAGTGCTCTCCTTGTTCGGCCTCTAAGTTTAGGTGGACGGCTGTGTCTTGGTACGTTTGCAGTTGTGCCATACTCTTTCCATTTTCGGATGATGGATTGAACAGTGCTCCGTGAGAATTTCAAAGCTTGGGAAATCTTTTTATAGCCTAACCCTGCTTTAAACTTCTCCACAACTTTATCCCTGACCTGTCTGGTGTGTTCCTTGGACTTCATGATGCAGTTTGCTCCCCAATATTCTCTTAACAAACCTCTGAGGCATCACAGAACAGCTGTATTTGTACTGTGATTACATTACACACAGGTTGACTCTATTTAGTCATTAGGTCAACATTTGATCATTCAGCAATCATCAGGCAACTTCTGAAGGCAATTGGTTGCACTCAGAGAAAAGGGGGCTAATACTTTTGCACACCCCACTTTTCAGTTTTTTATTTGTAAAAAAAAAATTTAAATCATGTAGAATTTTCTTTGTACTTCACAATTGTGTGCCACTTTGTGTTGGTCTTTCACATAAAATTCCAATGAAATATATTTATGTTTGTGGTCGTAACGTGACGAAATGTAGAAACGTTCAAGGGGTATGAATACTTTTGCAATCCACTGTATATATATTTTATAATATGTGTGTGTGTTAAATGTCATAGAAAGCAGCATTTTATAGTCTCTATTCAGCACCTTGATCAGAAGACAGGCAAAAGCTTTACCAGCCCTCGTCATTATGTCACATGGATCTGTTTCGTATTCTCATAAAGTGAGTCACACAACCACCCCTCCATGTCGTGTTTGCTAGGAGTCATTTGTGCGGGCGAAGAACTGGGTGAAAGAGCTTCAGAGACAAGCCAGTCCAAACATTGTAATAGCTCTGGCGGGGAACAAGGCGGATCTTGCTAACAAGAGAGCACTGGACTTCCAGGTGCGTCTTTATTATTTAACTGTGTCATGTCATATGAGTCAAATGCTGCATGAAGCAGTCGCAGACTGATTGTTACATATGTTGACAGAGTTATACCTGTCCACTGCTGGAGACATAACTGTGCTTCTTCTATATTTAGGGTCTTTTTTTTATCCATGCTAAATTTGAGATACTTAAAGTCAATATGAGTAGTAATTTCCCTAATGTTGGTTTGCTTTCATAGGATGCACAGTCATATGCAGATGATAACAGCTTACTTTTTATGGAAACATCAGCAAAGACTTCTATGAACGTGAACGAGATATTCATGGCAATTGGTAAGTGTTTTAGCACATATATGAAAATGGATGTTCTCACAGACCCAAAACAGAAAAAGTGGTACCTTTGAGCACTAAGGTAAAAAAGTCAATGCTTGTTTTAGTCAATTGAAATTAATTCAACAGGTTTACAGGCAAATTTAATCTGTGTTACAAGTTAACCATCATATCACAGCCCATAATGTAGTTAAAAATAGGTTCAGGCCACTTTAGGACAAGGTGGCCCTTGTAGAACACCACTGCTGAGCTGGGATGCAGCAGCTGAAAGCTTTAGCAGTTAGCATTTCAAGAACACACTGTGAGCAAACACTGATTTCTTGCTATTTGTGGCCTGGGGTATAAAATGAGTGTTGTTCAGTGGTAATCTGCCCACCAAGGAGCGCTGATGAAACTATGAAGCCAAAATAATCGGGATACGAGGGCATCCATCTCTACTTAGAGTCAGAGAGTGTGCAGTAGCCACCAGCAAGTAGAGCTGCAAGTTGATGGACCCCCAGTCATGATGTTTTATCCTATTTTTATGGTGGTTTAAAAATGGTTTAAAAAAAAAAAAAAAAAAAAAAGTTGGTTGTATGCACATCATGCAGGTGCTACGCCACAAACTTTATTTAAAGACAACATTTCGGTCCCACTTATATCTTCTTCAGTTAAAAATGTTTGAAAAATGCTTCACATTATGACTATATATAACATGTTTTGCTGTCTATTTCTTTGTTCTAACATTCACTAGATGTATAGTGAATACCGAATATATGAAAGTAAAACCTTTTAAATGAAGTTACAAAACTAACTTTTCCATGGTAGCCTTTGTTGCTTTTTTTCTTTTTTGAGATGACGTAGTGGAGGCTTTGAGCTATCTTGTGACTGGTAGACAGTTCTCTACCAGACAGCCATATGGAAGAGAGAGGTGCACAGGGAGAGAGTGTGACATCATCATGTATAATAGTGCTAAAAAACTTATAATATTTATAATATTTAACCATTACCTGCGCTATTTCTCCCTTTCACTATTTTATCCCTTTTTTTAACCACTAATATTTCAAAATGATTACAAAGTGTCTTCAAAGGGCAGCTTCTTCACATTTGAAGATAATCTCTGAGGTCTATATCATTTTAACTGCTAGTTTAGCTTAGCAGTGCTTCAGCAGGTGTAGCAGAGGTGATGTCCACACTGATACCAGTGTGACTCCTGACGATGTCATCAATTTGTCACTGATAGTAAAGTGACTGGATTGAATTGAAGCTATGCTCGAGAGTGTACTTTCGTGTCACATAGGTGGGAGTTATCTGATTAGTTGCTGATTTCGTTGTTATATGTCACTGCAGCAAAGAAGCTACCCAAGAACGAGCCTCAAGCGGCTGGAGCCAGCAGTGGGCGGAACCGGGGGGTGGACCTGACAGAGACGGCTCAGCCCGCCAGCCGCACCTGCTGCAGTAACTAACCCAGCTCTTCCTCCTCATCTTCCACACAGACACACTCCCCCCCTCATCTCTTCTGCTCCCTTCCCACTCAGCTGAACAACATGTGGACATCGGGCTCGTTGGCTTCCTGACGTCAGACCTGACCGTCAACCTCACTCCCCTGGAATAGCTAAAAGACTTTGTATAGCTGCATTTCTAATACCTTTTTGTTCAAGTTCTTTTCTTTTTCTTTTTTTTTTTTTTTTTTTTTTTTTTTTTTAACTTTTTTTAAGAAGTGTTTATCAGTATAATGGATGCATGTATCACTACAATGCCTAAAAAACACACATTTTTATTTCTTATTCAGTTGGAACTCCATTTAAGAAAGCTGAGTGAGCCTGTGAGAAGCATCTGAATGTGTGATTGTGTCATGTGATGTGCTGATGAGAAGTCTCATTTGTCACTTCACAGGGTCAACTGAATGCAAGTGATGATGCCTGTAATGCTCTTTGTGTACCGGTTAATTTATGATCACAATCGGAACAAAACCAAATTGGGATGCCTGGCTTCTCAGACTGTGTGTGGTGAGGCATCGAGGTATTTAGATAGTGCCAGGAGTGGACTGTTGAAAACGTGAATCTCTCCCTCCAAACATCTGTTACACAAGAAGACATCATCCAAGGCTGGTAAAGGAAATAAAAATGTGCTGTTCAGTTTTGTACAAGTTGAGAAAAATGCACTAAAAATGTTGTTTTTCAGAGTACAGAAGACAAACTGCCTTGATTACACATCTGGCTTCCCATTATGTGCAACCATCTGTAGAGTGCAATGTTGTCATGTTGCCAAACATCATGTTGAAGTTTTGGAACTATGGAAACATAAGGTACCAACACTTTTTGGCCAAGATGAGGTCAGCATGACAGGAATTTGAAATCCAGCTTTGCTATTTAACAATTTTTTTTCATGTTTCCATCATGCCTGTCACAGAAATGTAGTGTAAAAGTTTGACATTGATGGCTTTGCATGGAAAAGTAGCAGAAAGACTGTTAACATCCTGCTCTGTAAGTGTTCTTGCACAGACTTCTGTGTTTAAACTCCTCTCTTTATTATTCCGCTCTGTTTCTGTTCGGGCCAGTAGTCATTCTGCTTCAATTTTAATGATATCGGTCAAATGTGGGATTGTTTTTAGCATAAGGTTCAGACAGCACACAAACAGAAAATTGGACTACTACCCATTTTCACAAGTCTATGGAGGAAAAAAAAAACCTCTAATGTTGTTATAGGGTGCAATGTTGTCTTCTTCCTCCTTTAGTATAGCTTGCAGCTCTCGGGAGCTTGACAGATTATCTAGAGATTCCGAACAATTGTACAGTTAAATATAGGTCTGCTTTTTATTTTTAAAGTTTTCTTCTTCGACCTCGTCGAAGACAGGTCAAATGTTAAGCAGTGGTGGTCTCTTTAGGTATACGTAGTGTTATTAACGAAATCCCTCTCTGGTGTCTTGTTACTTTTCTCAGAAATGATCCATGGTTATGTTTGAAAATAACTTTTATTGCATTGCACAGTGTTGATCATGTTTTAATTAATGATTGCCCTTCAATTTTATATGATGGACTGTAATGGACTTGCTAACCTACAGCTAAAAGCAGGTAGCATAATTAACTTTACTGGTGGTCTCTCTTACAGCTCAATGAATTTTAATGATGTTAAACAACATTACTAGTGATGGGCTGATCAGTTTTGAGTGTCTGAATACAACTTAATAAATTCAATAAAGAGGTCTCTTGTACGCCTTTTTGCTCTGAATGCGTCAAGTCGTTTCATGCTTTTAAATATTATTCCAGAGTCTGATGTCGTGAAAGAGAAATTTAACTTTGGTCATAACATGACAAGATGAATGCAATGAAAACAATTACATTTTTTAAAGTCATAAGCATAAAGCAAAAAGCGCTATTTTATTCTAACTAATACTATATACTCTTTATAATAGGATGAGCAGGCAAGGAAACCACAGCTTTATCATTAATATGCTACAGTAGTTCCATTATT
>KV751342.1:1755120-1797464 GCA_001698575.1 Mola mola
TAGCATAGGTTAACATGATAAGAAAAATAGCATGACCTACATAAAACAACAGTAACTATCTTTGGAAAAAATTATTTAAGTAGTACTTGCAGTATTTTTACAGGCTTTATTCAAAGTTCCGGAAGAGGAGGGGCTGTAATGGTGTAGATAGTTTTTGGTTATCAAATTTGGTACACAGAAAATGCATGTGGATCAGTTCAGAGTTGATTTTTTCATTTCATTTCGTTTCATTTTCTGCCACTTATCCGGATCTGGATTGCGGAGGCAACAGCCTGAACAGGGAGATCCAGACGCTCCTTTCCCCCACTACTTCCACCAACTCCTCCACGGGGGAAACCAAGACGTTCCCAATGCCAGCCAAGAGATATAATCTCTCCAGCGTGATCTTGGTCTCCTCCTGGATGGGCATGCCCGAAACACCTCCCCAGGGAGACGTCCAGGAGGCATCCTGACCAGATGCCCGAGCCACCTCAACTGGCTCCTCTCAACGCGGAGGAGCAGTGGCTCTACTCTGAGCTCCTCCTGGATGTCCGAGCTCCTCACCCTATCTCTAAGGCAGAGCCCAGCCACCCTGCGAAGGAAGCTCATTTCGGCCGCTTTTATTGACGATCTCATTCTTTCAGTCACTACCCAGAGCTCATGACCATAGGTGAGAGTTGGGACGTAGATTGACCTGTAAATTGAAAGCTTTGCCTTCTGGCTCAGCTCTCTCTTCACCACAACAGACCGCTTCAGCGTCCGCATCACTGCCGACGCTGCTCCAATCCGTCTGTCAATCTCCCGCTCCATTTTCCCCTCACTCGTGAACAAGACCCCGAGATACTTGAACTCCTCCACTTGGGGAAGCGACTCTCCCCCGACCCAGAGTGGGCAATCCACCCTTTTCCGGCTAAGAACCATGGCCTCAGATTTAGAGGTGCTAATCCTCATCCCCGCCGCTTGACACTCGACTGCAAATCGCCAGTGCGAGCTGGAGGTCACTGTTCGACAAGGCCAACAGGACCACGTCATTGCAAATAGCAGAGACGGAATCCGGAGGCAACCGAACTTGACTCCCTCTGCCGCTTGGTTGCGCCTAGAAATTCTATTCCATAATTCTGTCACATCGACCCCAGTGATGAGAGAGTCCAGCCCAAAGTCCTCCGGCTCTGCCTCCTCCTCGGAATGCGTGTTGGTGGGATTGAGGAGATCTTCGAAGTATTCCTTCCACCGCCGAACTATAGACTCAGTCGAAGTTAGCTTCCCCTCCTGAACCGCCGAACAGTTTGCCAGAAAATCTTCGGTGCCGACTGGAAGTCTTGTTCCATGGCCTCACCAAACTCCTCCCACACTCAGGTTTTTGTGTCAGTGACCACCCAAGCTGCAGATCGCTTGGCCTGCTGGTAGCTGTCTGCTGCCTCGGGAGTCCCACACACCAGGCATGCCTTGTAAGTCTCCTTCTTCAGCTTGACGGCCCCTTTCACCTCTGGTGTCCACCAGCATGTCCTGGGGTTACTGCCACGACTAGCACCAGCGACTTTGCTACCACAGCTTCGAGCAGCCGCCTCGACAATGGCAGCGTGGAACATGGTCCACTCAGATTCCATGCTCCCCAATACCTCCAGGATGTGGTTGAATCTCCTCCAGAGGTGGGAGTTGAAGACTATTTTCACAGGGTCCTCAGCCAGACGTTCCCAGCAGACCCTCACTATTCGCTTGGGCCTGCCTGGTCTTTCCGGCTTCCTCCCCCGCCACCTGATCCAACTCACCACCAGGTGGTGATCCGTTGACAGCTCTGCTTCTCTCTTTACCCAAGTTTCCAGCACATACGGTTGCAGGTCAGATGATATGACTACAAAGTCAATCATTGACTATCGACCTAGGGTGTCCTGGTGCCAAGTGCATTTATGGACACTCTTATGGCTGAACATGGTGTTAGTTATGGACAAACTGTGACTACCACAGAAATCCAATAACTGATCACCACTCGGTGTTCAGATTGGGCAGGCCGTTCCTCCCAATCACACCACTCCAGGTCTCGCTGTCATTGCCCACATGAGCGTTGAAGTCTCCTAGTAGGACGATGGAGTCCCCAGTAGGGGCACTCTCCAGCACCTTTTCCAAGGACTTCAAAAAGGGTGGGTACTCTGAACTGCTATTTGGCGCATAGGCGCAAACCACAGTCAGGACCCGTTCCCCGACCCGAAGGCGCAGGGAAGCAACCCTTTCATCCACCGGGGTAAACTCCAACACATTGGCTGAGAACAACGAAGCTATTAATAAGCCCTCACCTGCTCTCCGCCTCTTACCTGGGACAACTCCAGCATAGAAAAGAGTCCCACCCCTCTCAAGAAGACTGGTTCCAGAACCCGAACTGTGCGTTGAGGTTAGGCCGACTATATCTAGCCGGTATCTCTCAACCTCACGCACAAGCTCAGGTTCCTTCCCCATCAGAGAGGTAACATTCCATGTTCCGATAGCCAGCTTCAGCAACCGGGGATCGGACCGCCAAGGCCCCTGCCTTTGACTGCCACCCGATCCACATAGCACCGGACCTCTATGGCTCCTCCTGTGGGTGGAGGACAGACCCATGTCTCCTTTTCGGGCTGAGCCCGACCGGACCCCATGGACAAAGGCCCGCCGATCAGGCACTCGCCTATGGACCCCTTCCCAAAGGCTTGTCTCCGGGGCGGGGTCCTGGTATCCCTCCAGGCAGGGTACACAAGTCCTTGTTTGTCACCATCATAGAAGTCTTTTGAACTGAGCTTTGTATGGCCCCTCACCTAGGAACAATTTGCCTTGGGTGACCCTACCAGGGGCAAACAGCTACCGACAACATGGCACCTGGGATCATTAGGGCACCCAAACCCCTCCACCACGGTAATGTGGTGGTTCCTGGAGGGGAGAGTTGATTTTTATCTTCCTTTTTTTAAAAAAAATTGCCAGTAACAGCAAAAAAGAAAATATCACCAGCTGGAATTATCTAAAAGTATTAATTTACCATAATGTACGTCACATAACACCATTTAACATCTAAAGAGCCACAAGCAAGGTAAATGCACTATGGCCTCAGCATTGGTAGCCCTAGCGTTAGTGCAACTCTCTACCATCTGTACTGTCTAAAATAAGTTCAATAAGCCTGAGCAGAAGATAAAATCGCTCTCTAAGTTTAGCATTCTTTTCACTCTGCAGGGCTCCAGCAAGGTTATATTAAGAGATTGTAATTTTCCAACTGCCACCACATTGCACCGATTGATCTTTCATCGGGCATCACCAGTTCAGATACTTTCCCTCCATATGGTACAAATTAAATGTGTTAATGACTTTTACTGGGAGGCACTTTTGGTGCCTTGGTGTGAAATGGAGCAAGAAGTAAGTATTTATACCGTCAGTGTGATATATGAGCCAATCACTGTCATGGAAGCTTTCTGTTTTACTAGTGTGCTGTCCTTGAAATTTATAACACATCTCGAATAGGTCTGCACATGAGTGCTCATAGCTGAACTCTCACTGTGTGTTATCGAGTCACTGTGTCTACTTGACTGGCATCTGTTTGAGCCAACAATTAACGGCTCAATAATTGATGTAACCTTTGTATGGATATGCAAAGAGATTACGGACAGGTTAGGACAGACTGTATTGCATACTGATGAGAGGTCACAACATAACATCTGTACTGGATACTGTAAAGTTTGCTGAGGCATCCATGAAGTGATGAATATTTCACTATTAATTATCAGCATTTATTCTACCTGTATACACAGTGAACACCATTAGCAGCACTGTCTGGAAGTTTAACCAAAAGCTATGTAAAACATAAACCTTTTGACTTTTGATTCCATTTCATTTTAAGCATTCAGACCGTAAATACAGTAGTCATAGGTGCATTTCATATGCGCAGTGACAGATGAGGGCTTGTCAAAAAACACGGGCGTTTGATCAGCATTGCCGATCTGATCCAGGTATTCATGCTTTTTGCTCAATTTAAATCACATAACGCTGGTAAAACACTAGCTTCGCACTGAAGTCATCAAGCAAAAATCTGGCATTTACCGTTTACGAATTACAGTCATTTTATGCAGACTGCCTCAATTTTCAGTGGCTCAAAAGTATTTGGACAATTGACTGACAAGCAATGTCTTGGCCAGGTGTGGTCCTATCTCTCGTTACTTCAAGACAAATGAAACAGATGAAATATCTTTAGTTGATTTTAGTTGTTGAATTGACATTTGGCAGCTGTTCAATTGGAGCTATCAATATAAAATCCAAGGAGATATGAATGCAAGTGAAGGAGGCCATCATTAGGCTGAAAAACACATTAAATCTATCAGAAAAATACCAAGAATTTTAAGAGTGACCAAATAAAAAATTTGCTACATTCTTAAAAAGAAAGAATACAGTGATGAGATCAACAACATCAAAAGGCCTGAAGGCCACGGAAGATAACTAAAATGGATGACAGGATCGTTTCCTTGGTGAAGAAAAAACCCTTCACAACATGGAGGCAAATCAAGAATACTACGGAGAGGGTTGGCACATCATCGTCATAGTCTACAATCAAGAGACGCAGAAAACATCTAAAAAAAACCTCCCAGGTTCTGGAACCAGTTTCTTTGAACAGATGAAACAAAGATTAACTTGTATCAGAATGATGGGAAGAGAAATGTCTGAAGAAGAAAGGAACAGTTCATGATTAAAAGCAAACCACATCATGTGTCAAACATGGTGGAGACGTTGTTATGTCATGGGCATGTATGGCTGCCAATAGAACTGACTCACTGCTGTTTATTGATGATGACAGTGCTGACAGAAGTAGCAAGATGCTACAACACTGATCCGATGGATAATGACCCTAAAATACTCTGAAAGCAACTTGACACTTTTTGAAGCCAAAGAAATTGAATATTCTTCAATGGCTGTCTTAGTCACTGACTGAAGGTGGCTGCAGGGAAGGCCTGGCAAAGCATCTCTAGGGAGGAAACAGAACTTGGTGATTTCCATGGGCTTCAGACTTCAGGCAGTCCTTCACTGCATAGGCTTTCCATTGATTAAAACTATGTTTATATTTGCAATTATGTTAGTTTTTCGAAATAATTTTGAGCCTTTGAAAATGTAGTTATTAGTTCTAAAGTTGCTGTAATTCTTAAATGGTAAATGCCATATTTTTGTAAAAACTTAAATTAAAGCTGAAAGTTTGCACTTCGATTACATCTTCTTTTTTTAAAAAAATTTCAAATCTGTTGTAGCGGTGTGTAGAAGCAAAATGATAACAACTCTGTCATTTGTTTAAATACTTCTGGACCTAGCTGTATTTACCAGTGTATAACAAAGTGAGGACCCAACCTCCAATAGATTTTGTGCTGCACTATTCTTATGTCTGGGTTTGTGGCTTGCAATCGAAATGTTTACAAATGACAATGATTTGAGTCCAGCTGAGGACCTTTGTTGAATATTGCTATGAATATTTTTGAGGATAATATTGTAATCTTAATGCCAGATACCTCGTTTTTTAACCAGAATTGTCAGATAGGATAGAGGCCGAAGTCTTAAGAGCTTTAGTTAAAGGCCTCTGGATCTCTTTTTGTTTTGTAGAGGTTTCACCTCTCACCCAAAGGGATTATTCAGTTCAGAACTGCTCTTAAAAACACAAGAATATAACAAAAATGGTTTCTGTCATTTTAGGTATTCTTATCACGCTCATGCATGTTCAGTTGTTTAAAGATATGCCACGTTAGGGGGATACCAAGTTAACAGTTTCTCCCTGCTTCCTGTCTTTGTGCCAAGCTGAACAATCCAGTTGGCTGTTGTCTCATATTTAATGGTAGATATTCGAGTTGTATTAACCTTTTCAAATGTATTACCCAAAATGTATCTTTTGGGACTCGTGAAAAAATGATTACTCCAAAGTAATAATTTCCAAGACTTGAAGATTAATTGCTATTTGCAAAACAACGTGCCATCCCGCCTCTGGTCCAGTCCACTGTGGTACAGCTAGTGTATTGCAAAGAGCAGAGAATGTAAGGGAGACGGACAGTTAAGTTGTGAGACGCTCTTATGTGTCAGCTGCTTAGGGAGAGTCACAATAACAGCGGAAGGCTGTCTATATTCATGAGCACTGTGATAACACAGCTGTCAGACAAATCTTTGAATTTTTTTGGATTGCACTTCTACTCTTCATGTACCCATGCTGTGTGCGAGTCCAGAGCTAAATACAGGCTGGTGTCTCAGATTGAGCTACTTTGCGTGTGTGTTATTAAACTCTATCACACTGCGGTAGAAAGCAGTCTGTCTTTGTTACTTTTCAAAAGAGAAAAAAGATTTAGTACAGGGAGGCGTGAAGTCGAAATGAATCCTTGAGGGGTAACCAGATTGTATGATTAAAAGCATCTTAAACACAGGAAAGACCTTAATTGTTTTCATCATAGTGCTATTCATTTTTAAAACCTTAATTCAGTTAAAAACTGAGGTTGTATTATATTTATAGAAACTTAGATTACGGTTTCCTTTCAGTTGTATTTGGCAATACGGCTCCATTCTGGGAGCTATGTGCCTTTCCACCTGCCTACATGGAAAGTATAAAGAGAGAGCATACCTTCCTTCCCTCCATGTACGCATGTGAAAGACTAAGGCAGGGAGCTAAGCAGCAAATATCCCAGGTACAGAACAATGCAGGTATCAGTGACAACAGAAATGATATTAATTAAGTCAGACAGAGCATCAAAAGGAAGAGATGGGGTGGAGGTGAGTTGCAGTTCTTGCTTAGGAAGAGTATGCAGGTCAAAGCAAATTTAATAAAGCCCTCTGCATTAGATTCGCCAATTGATTGCATAGAAGAGAATCAGCTGATATGGGCTGGTTTTCAGACCATCTGCTCTAACTTAGTTTGTGAGCCGAGCTTGACTTCTGTTGCCTGGCAGAGCTGACACAGTGCTCAGTTACTTTCTTTCATTCAGACGGACTGTTTTTGTAAACATGGTCGGCGCAACCCCAGCAGAAAGTCATACTTCTACTTGATATGTTCTTTACTCAGATGTTACTCAGACCTGAAGGAAGGTACTTGTTTCTAAAAGGGAAATTAATATTAAAATAGAAAAAAAGAGCACCCAATGAGCAATCCTTTCAGTGATTCCTATGTGAACCTCCTCTCTTGTTAAATCAAATCAAATCAAATCAAATCAAATTTTATTTGTATAGCCCAAAATCACAATTTACACATTATGTCACTGGGCTTTGACAAACTGTACAGATGTGACACCCTCTGCCCTTAGACCTTCGAACCGGGTGAGGAAAAACTTAAAAAACCCTAAACAGGGAAAATAAGAAACCTCAGGAAAAAACACAGAGGAGGGATCCTTCTTCCTAGGACGGACAGATGTGCAATAGATGTCACTTGTACAGAACACAAAAACATGATAATAACAGTTCACTTAGAATGTATAAAACATCCATGAGTGCCAGAGTCTGTGGATTCTATGAGTCCGGATGTATGGGAAGTCTAGTGATCCAGACGCAGGTGTTTTCTGTTGGTCCAAGAGTCATTGTACTCCATGTAGCAAGAAGTGACGCTGGTGTAGTCACTGAGTCCAAAAGTTTGTAGAATCTGTAAATCCAGGGATATGTGAAGTGTAGTGATCCAGAAGCAGGTGTAGTCTGATCCAGAAGCCATTGGGAACTGTGGATCCCGATTTGCATTTGGAAATCCGGCCTAGGATCCAAGTCACAGGATCTTCTGTCCTAATGTGGCCAGGAGGCATCAGGCAGGACCACAGCAGCAGCTCCCACCGCGACCTAGAAAGACCTGCAGGATTATAAAGCACAATGACTCCGGGGAAAAAGTAAAGTTAGTATAAGGATATGGACATTTACAGGAGCAGAGAAGGAGTCGGAGTCAGAGGGGGGAGAGAAGAAAGCTCAGTGAATCATGGAGTGTTCCCCCAGCAACCTAAGCCTATAGCAGCATAACTAAGGGCTAGATAGGCCAGCCTTAACTATAAGCTTTATCAAAAAGGAAGGTTTTAAGCCTACTCTTAAAATCAGAGAGTGTGTCTGCCTCCCGTACCAAGATTGGAAGATAGTTCCACAGGAGAGGAGCTTGATAGCTGAAAGCTCTGCCTCCCATTCTACTTTTGGAGATTCTTGGGATCACCAATAACCCTGCATCCTGGGAGCGTAAGGTTCTGGATGGGCGATAGGGTACTATGAGCTCTTTAAGATAAGATGGTGACTGACCATGAATAGCTTTGTAGGTGAGGACAAGGATTTTAAATTCTATTCTGAATTTAACTGGGAGCCAGTGCAGAGAAGCCAGTATGGGGGAAATATGGTCTCTGATATTAGTTCTAGTCAGTACACGCGCTGCTGCATTTTGGATCAACCGAAGAGTTTTTAAACTCTTATTTGGGCAACCTGAAAATAAAGATACAGTAATCCAGCCTGGAAGTAACAAATGTGTCAACTAGTTTTTTCTGCATCTTGTTGAGACAGGATGTGCTGGATTTTAATAACGTTACGGAGGTTAAACTATGTTGTTGGATAATGAGTCTCTAATGTGTTTAGGGCCCAGCATAATGACTTCAGTTTTGTCAGAGTTTAACATTAAAAAGTTATGAGACAAATCTTCATCTTTCATTACTGGAGCCTAAATGCCTAAACAGTGCAAGATGCTTTTAATGCAGGTGTGCTGTCAGATTCACAAACAGGACAATGTTTCAAAAGTATTGTTGCCCGCCAGCTAAGCTTTTTCTAAACCCTGAATGTCTGGCTGAAATAAAAATGTCAAAAGCCTTAATGGAGTGGAATGTTAATTGAAACATTTATCAGGATGTTGAACCAACGCTTTTACACAAATGCGGAAACTGGCTGCCTGGACCTGCCCGGCCCTGCCAGGAGTCCCGAGGGCTCTGTCAGTGCAGTTCATGTCGACTATCTGTTACAACATCCTGGCTGAGTGCTACAGCCCTCTGGGCTTTCTCTTCTCGACCGGCTGTAAATGAAAAGTGAAAAACAAGTCGATATTACTAATGAAACGCAATGAACTTCTTTCTTGTTACAGCAACAGAGAAGCACAAAATGATGAATCTGACAGAGGAATTTGGCCAACACACATAATCCAACTGTGCCAAACAAGCGGCCTGCATATAAATCACTTCATGTACACTGTAATAATCAATAGGGCTTGTAGAAATGGAGACCACATGGATGGGAATCTATGGCAACTGTTGTGTTTTATTGCAAATCTCACTGCGATTGATTCCATTGCCGTAACTCTGTTTAATAATTCTTTAACACAGTTTTACATCTTAATGTTGTGTCTCCCATTGGAAATTTAAAAAGTTACCTCCTGACTCGTATTTCAGAAACAGATGTTTATGTGCTCTTTTATTTTACTGCAAGCTTGTAAGTTCAGTTCAGGGCTTGTAAATCCACTAACAGTCGTAAATAACTCTGTCAGATTGTTATGTTTGTCGGTTGAACAGCACATGCTGTTACCCCAGTGTTCTTACATTCCCTCCACGTTACTGTGTCAAAGGAAATGTTCACCTAAATGTAAGTAAGGAAAGGACTTTTTTGATCACAGGGGCTAGAAATGCCACATAATTAACACTCAAAATCCGTGAGGACAGGCTTGCTGGGAAAGAATCCTTTATAGACTTCCGCATCATAATGAGCTGTGTGTTTTATTAACAGCTTAATTAGGTCGGAAGATAATGACCATCAGGTTTTACCTGTTTAAAACCAATGACATGCAAATAGATTCTTTTGCACCAGTTTAATTTTGTATAGCTTCTTAAACTGTAATGACTTAATAGAAATTACGATTCCCTTTCACAGTTGTCCCTCTGTTAGCCGCCCGTTTGGACTGGCTCACACGTTCTGTTAAAAGCTGTATCACTGCTGCCATTTATTAAAGAGATAACTGACATAACGATGTAATTAATATAATTATCACTTTTTTGATAAGTGGACTTTATTGACATCTAAACTGTCATTGTGCTCATATTAGCCATGTTCTGGTCTGTTTGGAAATACGTGAATGACAGTTAAACAGATGTTATTTCTGATAGTTTGTATTTCTTTTAGTTGGCAGCCAGAGCATGTTGTTTTTGCTTCTGGGATAAACATTTGTTGCAATTTGCAAATCAGGGAACAGCTAAACATGCACAACAATGGATTTGTTTAAATCCCTGCAGTTATTCGAAATATGGGCTGCAATGATGTCGCCACAAATGGACACTGAGACCATTTATTTATTATACATTTGTCGAGTGTAGCAATAGGAGGGCTCTCAATAGTCTCGGTTTGGTTAGATTTGGCAACTTTTGGGGCCAAAAAATAAAAAAACATCTGAATTTCTCTTTTAGAATTTATTCCTTGGTAATATATTTAGAATGTCATGGTATGAAATGTCATTTGTTTAAGGTTAACTATTGGTATTTTTGTTCTTTCAAATCTTATTGTATGGAACTAGCAGAAAAGAACAAACAACGTGTGGGACCACTTTATAGTAATATAGCCTTTGGCTGTATACACAGCCTGAGACAAAGTAAGATGAAAACAAAATTTCTTACATTAAAGCTCAATGGTTTTAAATATAAAGCCATTCATTCTACCTCACTAAGTTGGCAAAGGACCTGTTAACTGACACAAGGGCAAAAATCGAGTTTTGAATCAGTTCTTTCAGGCCACAGTGGTCATGTACTCATGTACTCATGTACCATATCTTACAAATGGACACTTTACACTGAATCCATCTCTTTTTTTCCTGTGTATAATATCTAATGACATGACATATACTGATAGACTTTTGGTCCTTTTACTAAGAATTTTGCTTTTCATAGCAAAAAACGGTCTTTTTTTTAAAAACCATTAAGTTGAAGCTAAGCTAATGCTAAAGTTAAGATACAGACTGACTGGCAATGTAGTTGTTCATAATATTAACTGTTGGGGGTGGAATCCCCTCCACAGTTTGATGATCATGAATATAAAATAATAAGTATATAGATAAAATGTATCTTTTTATTTTAAGTTTTTAAAGTCCTGCTCCAACCATTGATAAAACTCTTATAAAACCCTTTCTATTTTATAATGTCTATTTTCTTATTTTTTTAAAAAATGGCATTAAAATCTCTTGGAGGTAGTTCTACACTGTTGCCTCATCTAGGTTGTCGGATTTTTGAATGCGCGACTTTAGCCCCGTCCCGTCTCCGCTCACCCACTCTACCCTTTGTGTGCAGCCTAAGCAAGGTAGAAGCTTACCGGCTGACTTTTAAACTAATCTACTATATGCTGCAAGTTCTAACATTGGAGTAATTCAGTCACACATCTTTGAACCAGGCGCAGATTCCAAGGAAGAAAAGGAAAGTTACTTGTACAAGGTCGCCTACAAGCTGATGAATCAGAATAGTTTTGTTTCAACAATGGTAAATGTCACCCTGAAAAGTCATCAGGATTAGATCCTATTGTTCTCTACGTAGAAGAACTGGGCTGTCAGAATTTGTTATGTTTGTTTGTATGTTTTTTTGTTTCTGTTTTGATACTGATGGATTGCAGAACAAAGGCAGAAATCTTCAGTTATGATATTGATTGTTCATTTCAGTCATGATGTGTGTCAGAGCATATAAAAAACCCCACATTAAGGCAGTCTTAAAACATTATTCAGTTCAGGTTCACTTGGTTTCAACCGAAATAAAAGATTCTCCTCTCTGATCAACTCTCAATCAAAATATACATGATGAGCATGCACTCGGTTAGACATCCGGCTGTTTGCAGTGTTTTCCCTCTGATGGAGGCAGAGTTTTTTTGCTGATAGCTCTCCTGAACAGCAGATAGTAAGGCTCTCCATCCCACTGACATATGTTTGTGATCATTGCTCCAAAAAGAGAAATGGCAGGCAGAGATTACTCTCACAGAGCAGTGTCCTGTTCCTCAGGCGGCCTGCTGTATTGACTTTGGACAGTGAGCTGGGTCTCTTGTGGAAAAAAACTTCCTCATCTGGCTGGACAGCCAGCTTTCATACGTCAGGGGGTCCAGAGATGGATGTGCTACAAATGAGGGTTGGATGAATAAGCTTTAGGGTTCATGGAAAAGTTTGCAGGATGAACAACAGAGTGTAATATGCACCGTATGACTGATGTTGTGGTGGAATGGGGGTCTCTTCAGAATCTCAGAGTTAAGGCACTTAGACCAGCTATTATCAGTGATGTTTCTTCCTGGATGGAAGACAGCCATCTGGGCTTTAACATGTCAGACATCATGTATGTATTTATGATGTGTGCGTGTGCATGCATGCATCAGCAATTCCTTTTGTGCCAATGCTAAACCTGATGAATGGGCAGATGTTGGTCTGCCACATGTGCATCTTCTGTAAAACATTTTCATTTACGTATCTACCTCAATAGAGATTCTTGGCTGCAATAAAATATCTTGTCCAGAACTGCCTTTGTTGGAACCAAACACACAAAACAAATGTTTTAGTAACGTCTCTTTGTGCATAATTTATTAGCACCGGAAACAGAGTTCCAGTAATCTATTCTGATTTTGAAATGTGCGCTTTTAAAGTGTGTGCAGTTGTGTAATATAATGGTGAGATCAATGGTATTTCTATAAATCTTCCAACAATTAGAGAGTGGATGTCTATTGGTTTACAGCAAGAAAAACAAATTGTATGTGCTATATTTTTCTACCCACGTGTATTTTACAGGATTCCCAAAGCATAATGAAGTTACATTACATTATTTGTTACAAGACTTATAAGACTGTTTTTTATACCAGTGGGAATAAAAAAAAAAAGACTAATTTTTTGATAGACGGACACTGGTTATAGTTTTTTTAATCATTTCTTTACACAGTATCCTTATTGCTTTTGATGCTATTGATATGGGCTGTGCCATCCGGGTTAACCTCTCTCAGCTAAACCCCAAACTCGAAACATTGATTTCTTCTGGTCCCTTATTTGACTTATATGACTGGTGCTTTATTGCTGTGTTCGGACACCGCAGTACCCTTGCTTAAGATTTAGGCCTACACCCTCATGTTGATTCATGAGAGCCGTTGCTGCTTGCCCTGTATTTATATAGTCATTAAAGCACTTCAATATTACCCACACCAACCCTACACACATTCATACAGTGGTTGCAGTGACTACCTCACACAGCACCACTTGCTCATCAACATTCACAAACACTTATACATAGATGGCACAGAAATATGGGTTTCAGTGTCCTTCTCATTTCTTCAACATGTAAACAGTCTTGCTCAAGGACACCCCGACATGGGACTGTAGGGTCTGGGATCAAACCTGGAACCTTCCAGTCACTGGAAGACATCTTTACCCACTGAGCCACAGCCGTTAGGGTAGTCAGAAAGAACTGGGAACTACTTGTTTTTCTCTCTTCATATGTGTCTCCTCTACCTTTTAACCCATTGTGCTTGTTTTAAAACACTTAAGACAAAAAAAATATTGTATCTAATATACATTTCCTGGTATCAGTCTCAACCAAGCCTCTAACTCATTATCAAATAGCCATTTCTTAATGAATTTACTCCTCCCTAGCCACGTTGCTACCAAGCTACCAAGTACCCTGGTCATAAACTGTATGTATGTCTTCTTTGTGTTTTTATTTTTATGGCGGTTGGCAAACAACAGTGCATTACTGCCATTCACTGATCTGCAGAACGTGTTGTTGGCTCCGCTAACATCACCTGTGGGACATAAATGGTTAATGTATTTAATTATTGAAGAACAAATTGGTAAATTTGCACTTGCATTTAGACAGTCCCTTTGAGGCCATCTGACCTCTCAAAGTGCTTTACAATATTTGTCGGATTCACCCATAGTTTTACATGGATGGAAGTGTAGTACCATCTAAAAAAAACATTCACACACTGATGGAGCAGCATCTGGACTCAAAATCAAACGAAGAATAATAAAAACTTACTTTGTGTATTTTTATATTCTCCATTTTGAATGTAGAATAAAATGTAGAAAAATATAAATGGAAAACTTGCTCTGTAAACTGAGAGGGTTAAGTTTTATTAACTCATCTTGTGACTCACCAGTGTCAATAACTTTCATATTCCAGTTGTAGTTTTAAATTAACATAATGCACTTATTGTAATTACATATGACAGCACCCAATGAACCACACAAGACCACCAGCATTAACAAATTAGGACTCTTTATTTGAAATTGTTCAACTTTTACACGCTGACAGTTAATATACACAACCCTTTGTGGTCCCTCTGGCCACAGACATGGACACTGTGCTGAATATTGACAAGGATGACTTAGGGTGGACGTAAAGCGCTCTCAAATAGACACACACACAAACACGCACCATTGTTTTCAACACTTTTGGGGAAATTACATTAATGTAGCTTTCTTTCCTGGAGACTCACCATAACAACTGTTTACCTAAAACTACCAAGCTTTACCCTAAATTTTATTATTTATATTATGGTTTCGAGCATTTTGCTTTCCAAAAAGTTGAGTGAACCTACATTGTGAGTAAGATCCTGGTACTGGGACCCAACAAATATCACACACGCAAACACACACACACACACATACACACACACACATGCATAAGCACTTGCACACACATAGAGTTATGCAAGGCAAATACAAAAGACACATTACAACACAGACTGTATCGATCCAACAAAATCTAGCCATCTAATGCAGACATCAACAGAGGAGAGGCTTAAAGTGCATACAGACACAGAGGAGGGTCTCGCTCACTCTCATGATCAGTAACAGCCTTGTAACTTGCGAGTGACAGTAATCCTCCCCTAAAGCAATGGTCTTGCCACTCTGTATCTTTACAAAAAGCGAATCCCTACCATATTTTAGCTCTGTGCCTTGCATCATGAAGTAATGATACTGCATAGTTCATACATTATTGCGTACAATGTAAGGTCTATGTTGGGATCTGGGTGCGAGTTGTTTGTTGCAGTATGGCACAGAAAGCATGGATATTGTAGCCCGTGGGAATAGAGAAATATATTGCCAGAAAGGACCCAATACATCACTGTAGTCCAGTTTAGCTTTAAATGTGGGTAAATCCAACAGGAGGAGGGGTGCAACATGAAAATTGTCTGATCACGGTACAATGTTGCCACAACTCCTTGGCTTGGTCTTTGTGAAGCACATGGTTTGGTCCTTGACAGGAGGAGATGCAGAACCTTCTAAGTCTGACAGGTCAATATGGGGCAAATAGGAGTTGTGGGTGGGATGTCCTGATAGGCCCTGGGGCTGGGCGCAGGAGTGCAGCAGGAAGGCTCTGTGTTTGAAAGAGGGGAGGGGTGGGGGCGTGATTAGTGGCGTGGTTTGTGCGGTTTGTGAAAGAGTTGCCAATGGCGGTGACTGCTGCCACTGCGGCCAAGTGAGCAGGTATGATCTGTGCAGTTAGAGGCTGACAGTGATGCTCCTTACCCAGGGACAATTTTATCTGTGGAAAAAAAGGGCAAAATACAGTCAGTACAGTCCATATCTGCAAAATCAAATATTAATATTCTAAATTCTCTTACAAATTAAAACTATATATAATTGGCAAGAAATCAAGTGAAATGTTTCAATACACTACTAAAACATTTTCAATGCCTTACTCTAAAGACATGTTTTTAACAAAGAAATTCAAATGTAAATGTTGCTTGAGCACAATCTGTTAGGACAGACACTTTGAATAAATAACAACAGTTAAACTGGTAAACTGTTCAAAACAATCAGTAACTTAGTGAATAAGGTTGTAAATCTGAATACATATTAAATGCAAACTTTCAGCACTTAACATATTGCATTATTTGGTGCTCTGGATACCAACACCTTGAAATCACTAACATGATTTTCACGAAAGTTTATCAACCGATACTTTGAACTAATCAGAAGAAGAAAGAAGAAAGTGAAGAAACTTATCCAGGAAACAAAGATTTCCTATTTCTAGCTTCTAAAATGTGAGGATTTGATATTTTCTCTCTTTTATATCAATGTAAATAAAAGGAAGAAATGAAGGAAACAACTGGACGGATAGCATCCAACCTCCATCAAACAAACTAATAGGGTGAAAAGGTCACCAATGTCATCTGACTTAATCTTCTGTATCAGTAATGGAGAAGCTACGGTCTCACAGCAGCACGATGGCAGCCGATGTCATGGGTTATCAATCAGTGGCTCAGGCATCAAAACCCAATGGGAAGCATTCTTTACTCTCCGCTCATCAAAGAGGCTCCTCTCCGTTAACTCAGTCAATGATGGGTTTCAGAAAAAGTCATTTCCCCCACACTGTTAACCCCCATGCTTCATCTTGGCAAACAGTGGGTATGATGAATGCCGTTTTCTGAGGGTTTCTGTGGGAGTGAAAGCCAGCTCTCATTGATCTTTCTCATTTTGAATCCACATGGCTCGTTCATGCATCCCACCAACTCTGCGTCATGTTGCAAATCAACTTTTAACAATTGTTTAAGCTCCCCTGGAGCACAAAAAGTTGGACTTTGACGACCACAAACTTAAACTATGAGTATTTGACAAGTTTTTCATGCCTTACTGTGCAGTTTGTTAACCTGTCTGACAGTAATCTGAAGTGCCTGCAGAACACCACAGCCTTGGGTACTCCAAGTAAGTTAAAACTGATGTTTACAATTACCTATAAAGAGTATTGAGCCCCAGGCTACACTATGCCTCCAGCTAGGCTTGTTACATACTATTTATGTCAATGAAATATCATGTTTCCAAATGAAATCACACTGTTTCCCCGACACTGATCTTTTATAAAAGCCAGTTAACAGGTGAAGCAGATATGAAAGTTGACATTTTACTGAATAAGTTGCCGCAAAGAGGATTGAAAATGGCTTATTTGAGAATAGTCAGTGTCTCTTTAGGAAAGGAAGGTGGAAAGTTTGTTTTTAAGAAAACAAACTTAAAAGGTTTTTTCCAACATTCAAAAAAGTAGTGGACACATATTGACCTCTGGCCTTTGGTTTTTATTTGGCTTACCCCATGCAGAAACAGGAAGTGGCTGAAATTAGAGCATAACCGTGAATAGTCTCAGATATCAAACTATCTCTCATGGGCTGTTACGTATGTCTCTGAAATGGCAAAAAAACTGGGTCACTGTGATTGCTGTCTTGACACCAGGGCTTTTGATGCTGATAAGATGACTGAGGCACCAATGACTCACCGGCTGCTTGGTCTGGCCTTTCTGCGGTTTGCTGTAGGGGCTGTACTTAGGTTTGGCTGGTTTACCTGCTGATCGGTCCTTATGACGCCGGCTGCTGATGTGCTGAAAAGGAGATGTCACAGAGAAGCAGTCACACTGTAGGATTAGCATGCTTAAAGGACAATTTCAATATTTTTCAACTTAAACCCTATTTCCCGGTCTTTAAGGCTGTAAAATATCACAAAATTCATTTTGTTTTGAAGTTTATTCCTGTGAGGAGCTCGGTTGTTAGGACCATTTAGCTCAGCAAGTCTATAGAATGTGACGAGGGTGGGCAAGTAAAAACATCAGAAATCAATCACTTTTGTCACCACTAACTATGCTCAAAACCTTATTGCAGGTGTATGGTAACATAATGACAATGAAACACTCATGTTTTTTTTGTTCTTTTAAGAACTGTATATTGAACTGTATAAAAGGAATATTTGTACAAATTGTTCTTTTCCACCAGATTCCCACCACTCAAAAATGCACAGGTTTTTCCTTGATATCAACTCCAAGTTACCAGACACTTGCAATAACATTTTAAACATTGTTGATTGTGGAAAAAAAAGCTAAATATTTCTGATGTTGCATTGTATAAACATGTCTAGCTAAACAATCCTGGTGACCAAACTCAATAATGGAATAATTTTCCAAGAAAGAGATATTTTGTGGAATTTCAGACCTGGTACACAGGGTATAGGATTTCTCTTTTAAAAGCTGTAACATTAAAATATAGTCATTCACACCAAAATCATCCTGAATAGATACTGTATGTAATAAGGAGAGGAAATGAAACATTTATCATTTATCTCTATCAATTAAATAATATACAATGGTGGAAATTGACTACCTTTCATTAATCTCTGTAATATTTTTAAAATGATAATGTGTTTTTGTTTGCTGTGTGTAGATTTCAGTGGTATGGAGGAGCTAACTGCTTGCATGAGTTTTAGTGCCATACATTAAATTATATTTCCATTTTTTTCACTTGGAGCCTGATTTTGTGGTCTCATTTACATAAATAATGAGATTTCCAAAATAAGTTGAGGTACAATTTTTTAAGTGAAAACCCACAACTCTGGCCTATAACTCCAATTGTTATTACCAAGGCAAGTAAGGAGAGCCAAGGAAAAAAATACAGAAAAAAGGTCAGCAGCAAAGGTTATTTCAGATATTTGTCACATCTGTCACGGCTGTTCTTTTCAAAGGAAACAACAGTTTAGGCGGCTGGGGAACATGCACAGCTATTTGCAGCATTTATCATGTGTATTTCTTTACAATTGCCAATGCTCACAGTGTAGCCATGGCAACCACAGAAACCACACAGAGCATAACATTGTCAGAGATAATTTTGTGGAGAATTGTACATTTCACACCTCAACAACAACAAAAACAATCCGTTGGAAAGGATCATGGAGCCATATCAAAATCCTCCAAGGATTTTAAATGTTCTCAGGAAATCTTGTCACCTGATTGTTGGGTGAGAGGAGAGATCCACATTACGATCGATCTCCTGGGGATCATATTTCATGATTTTGATTGAATGGTAGCTTGTAAAACAAGGCAGCAGGTCAAAGGGAAGGATTGACCATCAATCTACTGAAATGTTACTCTTCGACATGCTGCACCTTTCTCTGGAAAGGAGCAATCCCCCAAGAAAACTGTGAAAAAAATGGTCTTTTTCACAACAGATTGGCTGTGATGCTTTATAGATACCTGATCCCTCAGCGGCAGGCAGGATGCCATTTCAGGATAGATCGCTTATCGTGCGTTGAGGTGGGAACCTGACCAACATGGAGGAGGGGGAAGAACTAAAAATACACCTTGTGCCTCAAAGCAAAAAAGAATTACACCTTGAAAGGTTTCAGTGCGACCAGAGCCACCTGTGGTGAAAATGACTGCAGTTATATGGCTCTGCAAGGTGGGATGCACAAAAAGTTTACCAAATGACAAACCACCAAATGTTTCCATGTTAAATACACAGTGTCAGGTTGAAAATTGATGTGTTATTAAAAGTTTTCTAATGTGAAAAGACCAGACACAAGCAATGGATTCTAATTTACATTTACAATGCAGCAATTTCGAAGAGCACGATTTCTGGCTGCATATAAACTTTCCAAATCTTTGCGGCAGGTTTAAAAATCTCAAGTTTTCTCTCTGGTTTCCAACCAAGCTAAAATTTGTCATGCTGGATTCTTTTCACAGAGAATTGCTGCTGAGGTACTCACCAAAAGTCCCATGTTCCATGAAAAATTCACACAAAACCTGTCTATTTTCAGTACGCAAGCTCAAGGTTAGCTCAGACAAAACTGAGCGGTTTTCAAGTATTGTAGCTGAAATCCTTCCCCCAAACCCCATAACTGAACGATCAGCAGGTCCAAGTAAAGCAGATTTGTGGAATGCCCCAAAGCAACACCAAGACAGTCACTCCTGGGAATGGCTTTTCACAAAGCCACACTGAGGACATACAAACAGATCACGAATGGACCACATTATTGTCAGCTTTCTTGGCTGATCTGATTTCCATCGCATCAGCTAAACGCGAAACCACTTCAGACGGCCGTATATCTGTTAGAGAAACCTCATTTCTTTGCCGTACCAACAAAAAAATTAATTCAGACAGTAAAGTAAATTACATTTTCTCACAGATGAAGAGCAACCCAGTGTAACAAGCAAACACTTGCACAGAGAGAACTGTTTGCTTTTTTGCTACAAAGCTTTAATGTGTCATCAATCAAAATGCTGCGACTTCACATGTCACTTATGCACTTCAAACATGCCATCATTGTTTCAGTAATATAGTGGGGGGAGAGAAACAAATCAGATTACTGAGCCGCTGCAGGTCATTGCAAGTTTTTACTATAACCAGGTTACCACAGTGCATGTCAATGTGTTTTCTGGTCTTAACCCGATTTATCCAAGTTACCCTGGTGTCTGGTGTGCATGTGGCAACAGAGTAAAGTAGAAAATACATTTAGTGAGTGCTCATTTTATGTATTCAGTTTGTATGCCAAATATCAAATAAGTTTTGGATTTTATAGCCCACATTTCAAGGGTGTATGGACAGGTTTATTCAGCAAAAAAATGTGAATTGGGTAAACTAGCGAGCAGTTAGCAGGGCAGTTTCAAAAGCACACATTTCAGATGGACTCTAATTTGTTACATATCCTCCTCATCCTCTTGATCAAACAACACAAGTGTTCTCTAGCATCATTTTCACAGAAGTCCCACTGTCACAGTGGGAGAGGAAGTTTAATTAATAAAAATGAATTCCATTTATAGTCCTGTGTTGCTTCTTACCATGACACTTAATTAAAAAGGAGCCACAGTTCTCCCACTGATAAGTTATAAATCATACTGTTAAAAAGACCAATTATTTTGTATTTGCTAAGTTGGTTTTGCCTCTCTCCATTTGACTTTGTTGGAACTTTTATCTTTAACACAGTAATACGTAATATTCTTTCAAAAGCAAATCAATAAATAAAACAATTTAAATAAAGAAAACTCTAGGAATAGTGGTAAAATATTCATTTTATTATACTCTACTTACTTTATCTATGTTGAGTTTTGTACCACAGTGTAATGAGTCACCCGTTATCATCCCAGCTTGTCAGTTATTGACATGTTGTCAAGACCTCTTACGGCACATACAGATCCTGAAGGTAACCTGGCATCACCAACTTACGTGCTGAGACTTCTTGATGCACAACAATGCTTCCCTTTTTTGGGATACAATGTCTACATTACTTTGGTAAAGTTTAGACAAACAATAAGCTGGTTAGGTTCACAAAAAAAGACTGCTGACACTTTATTAAAATGGTTTTGAACTCTAGTCTTTCTGGGGGAAAGTCTTATGTTTGACTCTCACTGAACTCTGACCTCCACTTCCCTCAGCATTTTGTGCAGTTTGAGCTTTGTAGCATGCTTTTGTAGCATGTTATAATGTGTCATCAGGTCAAGTCGACTGCAAATGACACGGATGGTTTTACAGTAAATCCTTTAGCATGTCTCCCTGATGTCAAAAGATATGCTGAGAGAGACAATAAAAGTGATAACTGATGAACTGGGCATAACCCAGGATCTGTCTTTCCTTGACTTTTTGGCTTGAAGTTTCTTTTAAAAGTGTCAGTTAAACATGTGCACGTGTATGAGAAAGTTGGGAAGACATTTATAAAAAGTGGCTTTTGTTTGGTATCTTTAAATTCTTTGCTTCCCTCTCACCTGCTTTAGCTGTGTCTCCGAGTTGACGTGCACTTCACACGTCTCACAGTAAAACATCTTGTTCTGCAGGCCCGTTGATGACTTGGTGGATGTAGCTAGTTTGCTTTTGACTCCCGGCCTGGGGAAAGACTTGATGGAGCCCACGCCGGTCCTGGCCTCAAGCATCGTCTTGTGCTTTGTACCTGCAGGTTCAAACAAGAAGAAGCGTGGTCGGTACTTGACATTTGCTGCGCAGCTTCTGCCTGAAGGATAGCTGAGTTCAGAAGTTAGCCTCTGTCATCTGTTTTCTGACCTGAATACGAAGTTCGATATGAAGAAGTCAGGTTGTAAATTTTCCTCTAATGCTGATCAAAATGGAAAATCCTTTACAAACCATTCAACCCAAAGTTGCATGTTTGACCTGATCTGTGTGTGTGTGTGTGTGGAGGGGAGGTTTGGATTAGGCACTAAAATGAATTCTAGAATTCATAGATGGAGTCTATCAACACCAACTCCTAACCCTGCTAATAAATTTGATTAAAGCTATTTTGTTTAATTTTGCTCTATTGCCTCCCTTTCAGAATGAGACCTGCTCCCTCTGAATGTGAAACAGATCTGGGTGGTAGAGGAAAATGGTTACTTATGGCTGCAAGAGTAAGAATCTGGTCTTGACCCCCCTGCAAAACAGTAGCATTCAGAATGATATCCACTACGTTATTGCTAAAATACATGTTGAAGAAGCATTTCCAAGTCTGTGCAAAAATTTTTGGAGGCCACTGAACCCAAACGCTGACTTTCTTCATTGAAAGAAAACGGGATATTAAGTCAGTTACAACACCTACACATGGAGACGATCTCCATCAACTTCTCTCAAGTTGTATAAATTAATGGCAATAACAGCATATGTTTAGTGATTTTTTTTCCTGAAACAGTTACCATACGTTTGTAATCTCATACCGATGCAACCTTGGATCAGTACAGATCACTACATCGAGTTCAAAAACGTTGGGTTGATATGTGAAACGCAAATAAAAATGTTTTTTTTAAGTTTTATAAAGTGTTCCAGAGCTCATATAGTAATATCCTTCATGCAAACATGACATTAACATGAATATCGGCCCATCATTTCTTGTGAGCGCCTGAGCCATTTGAGAACGCCACTTTCGTACCAATTGTGAGCTGTGCGTCCAGATTCGTTCCCCAGCCAAATGGAAAACTTTTGTTTGCATTAAGAGGGGAAAAAACAATTGACTAGTAACTGAAATTGGGCTTCCACTCTCAATGTTTGGCAAGTTTTTGACTCTCTAAAACAAACGCTGATTTTATGGCCAAAAACAAACATTTTTGTAACATTTTTTATTATTGACCCATTTAATTTAAAAGATATCAATGGAAAGAATTGAGTTTGATCATCAGCAGGGATAACGGAAAACACATTTTCATCATTTACCTTGGCATAACCAAAGACAATATACTGATATATAAGTTTAGTGTTAAATGACTGACGACTGCAGTTTGGGTTGATTTAGGTAACATTTTATCTTTGGTTATTTGGTCCAGATATGAAGCCTTTTATGTTTATGATCTGTTTTATATTATGTAGGTACCAATTTTAAAGTTTTACATGTGTTGCAGGGTTTTATTGAAGTGGGTGTGTTTAAGCTGCAAACTCGCAGGAAAGTTCCTGATCTGGCAAACCTGTTTTTGAGAATTTTACAACTCTTTCGTTGCACCTGAAATGTATTGTTTGAAATTTGAAATAAAAAGGACTTCCAAATTATTCATCCATTATCATTGTCACAAATAGTTTTAGAATCAGGGTTGCATAAGTTCCCAGGGGTTTGTTTCCCTGCCGAGCTCGCCGCGAATAATGAAGCTGAAGACAACAGTGGGTGTACGAATGGGGGTTTAGAAGCTACTTTTAACATAAACTGTTTTAAATAAACAGTGTGTGATTAAACTTGGATACAGTGTAGCTATGGAAATGGCTGATAGCCCCCCCTCAATGTCAGATGAGTGTTATTGAAGACAGCCAATACAAGCAAGAAAGAGCACAAAGAACACGTTGACACTGATGCTGGGTGATTGTGTCGATAAGAATGTCCTTCGCAAAAAGCAACAACTGTTAAAAAAAAAAAAAAAAAAAAAAAAAACCCTTCAAAAAAAAACATTTCAACACCTGTTATGGTGAGCATTTTTCATGGAAGTTTCACAACAGGGAATAGAACAATCATGCCTGTGTCATTTTTTTGGACCGGAAAAGAATCTTTCGTTTTCTGTACAAACACCCCTGTCAAAATTACAACAGAGTGAAGTTTACCCTTGCAGCAAATATCTTCACACGTGGCTTACCGTTGTTGTGAGCTTCTAACTGTGATGCAGAATTGACGGCCACTTTGCACAGTGAGCAGTACAGAAGACGGCGAGCTTTCTCCTCCTCCGTTTCTGTGTCGCTCTCCACCTCGGGATCTGCCTCAGGCTCTGGGTCTGCTTCTGAGGGTGAGCTGAGCTCAGGCAGCCTCTCATCCTCTCCAGGAGCCAGGGGAGTCTCCAGGGCTGTGGCTGCCATGGTGCTTGGGACTGAGGTGCTGGCGTGGGCATCGTAAGGGTCATCAAGGATGCCAAGGGTTGTGCCACTCTGGGAACGGGGGAAAGAGGAAGGGGCCCGAGAGCGGTGTCTGCAGAGAGAAAATACGGAAGTTAGTCATAACCCTCCATCCCTCACCTAGGAACACAGACAGAAAACAACCGAATGCTTTTCCGAATCATACCTATTTCATTAGTTTGTATTATGGGGTAGAGCGCATATACATTTCTGTGGAATAGGGTAGTGAAATCTGAGGGCAGCAATAAATGGGGTTTTAGATGACTGCAAGATTAAGATAAGGTTAGACACACAGTGGATTCTTATATATTGTATGAATGAGTGAACATCCTTAAGTCAATGCCAAAAACAAAAAAAGAAAATGCCATACAGATGAAAGCACATGGTACTGCAACAAAAAAAATGCATAAAAAAATGAATGATTGAAAGCATCTTTGCAGTTTTGAAAACATATTGAAAATGTGTACTGTCAAACACAGAAATCCTTTGTTCAAAAAAGGCAACAGAAATAAGTTAATGATTTTCTCTCGCCACTTTTTGGAAGAGGGGCATCTGTGTGTTAGGTAAACCCTGACCTCCTGGGTCACCTACACCTGAGCACCTGGAAAACCCATACCTGGTTTCCATTTGCCAATGAAGATGTAGAGAGGTCCACAGAATCCTTTGTTCATGTGTCAGTTGCTGAAATGATTCCATATTATGTTTTCACATTAAACTCTGTTGTTACTGCTTAGCTCACCCTCTCGCTGACTTGTTACTAAGAACATTTACATTTGACTAGTCTTGGTAAATTCTGGGAGGCCTTGTAAGGGTTCTCTGTTTTTTTTTTCTCCTGTTTTGCTGTCAGTTTTTGGAGTTCGGGGTCAGTGGTTATTATGCATTCTATTTGATCTTTGAAGTTGGATATTACAAGATGCCTCTTTGAATTTGGCTTCAGAAACGCCTCCTGAAGTCGGAACTCTGACTTCAGTGACCCCAAGATAAAATCCAGGCTGCTCTGTGTCATCGGTAAAGTTTTATATCATATCTTATTCTTGGTTTTGTCCAATTAAATCAATCATTCTGACAGTTTAATGTACCTTCTATCTGTGAATGTTGCTATATTGCTTTTGCATGCAACTCACTTTGTTGTTATCATCGGGTTTTAGTTAATAATGCTAACAAGGACAGCAGCTGCTGTTTTGTCGTGTTACCGGCAAGTAAGTGGAATGCAGGCACTTGGATGTGAAGTCATTCCTAGTTCCGACATTCAACTTCCAAGGTAGTATAAACGTAATGCACCATTAGGGGGTCTTAACTGTCTAGTTAGTGTGGCTTTTTGTAGACAACTGGCACCCGTTTCTTTGCGTTTTCACTAATGAATGTTCAATAACTTTGATAATCTTTTTTCTTTGTAAATCTCTTTGCTAAGGAGTTGTTATGTTACCATTTGTGTTCTGGACATTAAACTTAGATCTCAACAGAAGTTTCAAAGGGACTGACTAAGATTTTATACCTTCAAACACCAGCAGTTAGACCTATTGTATGCCCTGGATCAAGTAGTGAAGAATGGACATGTTAAGGAAGAAGTGATAAAGAAGTGGAAAAGTCAGGACTAGATTTCTGTGGCAGCAAACACTTCACATTGTGGAGATTAAAATGACTTAAAACTGACAAAACGTTTTGGACATTTTCACAGATTTTACAGGCTCTGAATGCTCTAAAAATTTGTAAACAAAACATGATTAATGCTTGCTAGAAATGGTGACTTTTTATTTCATGATAGCTATTGACTGATATGATAGATATCCCACATGTAATATCCAATGCGCTAAAATCTTATTCCATTTTCGTAAAGCTAGAGACAAAAATGTAACACAAGCATGGTCTATTTCTATGTTTCTTCCACTCATGTATAGAATGTAAAATGTCCCATCATCTTTTTCATATCTTATAGGTGAACCAACACAAGCAAAAGAAGAAGCAGGCCAGTCAAACGGACATCTTATTTTACTTTCTAGACAAGAGACAAGCACGTTTATTATATTTGCAATGACTGAAAATGATAAAATGCCCAGATGAAGCAGATGCAGTCTAACATTATTGAAATTTTCTGCAAAATAATCGCCTCTAACCCACAGTCAGTGCATGGGATCACATTAACATGTTATACAAATAACTGCTGTCTTCTGATAAAGAAATGTCTGATATTTTTAGAGGTAAAACGAGTAGTGAATCAATACATTTGACTCATAAAACAACAACACAATGCAGAGGACTGCTGATACATTCACGAAAATGAAATTTTGCCTTCTGATCGATGCCAAAGCCTTCAAGTTCTCGGCAGTCCTGTGTCACGAAATGAAGTTCGGCCAGCCGAGAGAGAAAATCAATAGTAAATTATGTCATGCTATTTTTGTGAGCCATTATATATGGCTCATCACAGCAGAGGTGTCAGCATCTCTGGGCACTTCTGTCAACATTTAAGAAATAAATTAGAGCTTGTATGTTTCTTTTAGGACCGCTGGTGAGTAAAGTACAGGCCTCAGTTAAAAATTAAAGTAAATCAGAAACACACTGTTAGAATGGAGGTTCATTACTCTGCTACACAACACTCTTGATGAAAGCTTCCAGTAAATGTATTAGATGTATGTAAATAAAGCAGTGTGTTAATTTTTTTTTCCCTTTTAGTATATCAGTGTTTGTGCACATCCAATCCATTAACCTTTTGAAATGGATTTGAGGCACATTTATACTTGTTGTGATATGTTCCTCTTACAGTTGACTGACTACAAATATGAAATTTGCAGTACTTTCATAAAACTCTCTGCATGCTCTGATTGCAGATCTTTAAAGTGTTGGACAGAAGCAGGTAATGCGGTAAATGTACACAAAATATGATATGAAACATAGTCAGAGAAATAAATAAGAAGGTTCAGTCCGTGATTCTGATTCCAAAAACTATGACACTATGCAAATCACAAAATATGATAATTTAAAATTGTAAAAAGAAGATATATTTAAGGTTTTATATCATCCACTTGTTCTCAATGTAATGCCAGCAGCATGTTTCAAACACACTTAGACACAGGATAATACAAGAGTGGGTGAGTCATGAAACACTCCAAAGAGACATTCACTAGTAACAGGAAGTTTCATGATTGGGTATGAAAGCTGCATCCTCAAAAGGCTCAGTCCTTTAGCTAGGACATGGTAAGGTTCACCACCTTGTGAAAAACATGATTGTATAATGGTGATTACTCAGGAAAATTTCATTTTCATTCAGTTTGTTTGCAAAAGATAGCATTCTGCCTTTATTTATGTGCTGAACAGCCTTCCAACTGTTTCATAGTCAAGGTTGTTCCAGTATGTAACAACACCCCCAAAACATGCGACAACAAACAATTTTTGGTGAGGTTTGGTGAGCTACAAAATAAAGTCTTATCATCTTGGGACTTACTTTGGGTCAGAGAGTAATGGTAAGATTTTAGAGCAAAATTAAAACCTGTTGAAGGAGTAGTAGCTCTTACTTCAACATATTTAGATGTTGGCTAAAACATAACATATATTTAAAGCTGAGCAGTAGGTTTTATCATTACGGGTGCAACCTAAGCCCTATTTCCTGATCTTTCATGTTCTAAACTTGCACAAAATACATCTTCTTTTAGAAAACTACTCCAGAATGAAGTTCATCCACAAGGACCTCGACAACATTATACAATGTATTGGTACAGGACAAGTCAAAAAAAAGTCATAGACATGACCCGTCACTTGCTGAAGGGTTAGTGTTATCTGACCGATAACAGGCCCAAGTTCATCTCAGCCGACTTTGAAAGACGGCCTACCAGACGGCCTAGCACTTTCACTTTGGGCACAGCAGAGCACCGTACTCCACTACAGAGCGACACCACACGCCACGACGGGCAGCTTCCCAGCTCTCCTGATGCTGGGGCGTGCCAGTCGCCTTAGACAGGTGATGCCACCTCGCCTTGGACCAGGCAACCATAGCTGATCCACGCCACACAGATGGGGACTGGAACTTCCCAGACTTCCTGGGACCCCTGCCGGGCATCCTTCTGAACCAAATGCACCAGCTTAACCTCTTCAGCATGGGTCCTGTCCTGTCCAGGTCCGCTAGAGGCCTCCTTACCTCAGAGACTATGTTACAGACTTTTAAACTTTGGCCTAGGGCATAGCCTGTCATGTGGCAGAATAACTCACAAGGCGAGCAGTCTACCTGGTTTATCCAGCCAGGTGGGCCCTGTTCAGGCCTCAATAATGTTCTGTGCACTCCTTTGTTCATAGCCTAATTGCACTTGTTCACATACTGTAAGGCTGTAAGGTGGGAGAGTTACCACAGCGTGACGTCACGGTCGTAAAGTGCTGGCTGTGTTGGCGGCCAGAGTGTACTGAGATGCTGGGTGTGTTAATAAAGGCTATAACAAGCACACAGTCGTTGTCCGCGTCTGACTGAACATAACACATTGCGGTTCAATTCAGTAAGGTGTGACGCACTTGGGAATGGTGTGCTCATTACCAGCATGTGTTTTCACTGACAACCGTACCATTATCTGGTGGGCGAGGTGGCCTGACCACACCAGTTACAACAAGTAGCATGACATCATAGAAACGGGACACAGTGTATCTCTCTAATAAAGTTGAAAAAAAACTGCAACAACAGACGAAGGAAAAAACGGAGGACATCTAGCATTTCCTGTTTTTTCTTTTTAGATTATGTCTGTTTATCACTCAAAGTGGACATGTTTCTGTCTAAGAAATGGCTGCACACTGCGAAGAGAAAGGCGGTTTAACATTGGCAGCCAAGTGACAATTATGGACTGCTGTGGCCCCCGTATCTTTATGGTACGCTTTAGCTCTGGTTGGTACCCCAAGCAAAGGGTGATAAAACTGAAACTGTAGGGTTCTCTAGTTAAAGGTACCATTCACAGCTTTTGACAATGGAAACACTAAAAAAATGCATACTGAACTGAACCATACTGCCCTGTGTACTCTGTGTCCATTACACTATACGTCATTGCTAACAACTTAGTCATCGCACAAGATTTTCCACCCGGCTTCTCTTTCTGAGTTTTGGACAGTGAGCTAATCAAACTGGCCCATTCATCCTTTTCCAAGACAGATTGTGCGTGTAGTCCATCTAATGGTCATCCCGGGGGGTTTTGGACATGTTCAGATGCTTGAATCATCTCATCTGCCTCTACCTTTTCAACGCGACAGAGCAACGGTTCTACTCTTGACTCCCTCGCAGCCATCTCAATGGCAGTACGAGTTTCAAATTGCACAGAGCGAGGACATTTTTTTCCAGTAGACACACGGTCCTCCCTCAGGTTATAGTTTAAATATTCTGGATTACCCTCTGGGACCAGTGAAACTACATTCAGCTCCTGCAACTTTTTTTTTCTTGCTCTGTCAGTGTTGCTGCTGCACTTCTTTTATGCCCTTCACTGACTGTGGGAAAGGATCTGTCTATCACATGACCATGTGACCTTAAGCAAGGATGCCTATTGATTACTGTTGCCAGAGGACTGTTGAGCTGATTGACCTCTACATGTATATCTGTGTGCGTGTGTCAGCAGACACTGCAGATGCCTGTGGATTGATGTAGAGAAGGACATCTGGCATGAAAAGACCATTATTTCAGGCTATTACGCTGAAACCATGATTAGAAAATGTATTCAAAATTTGTGAACTTTGAAAAGGAGACCAGTGACTTTCCTCATTAGTTGTGAGAAATTTCTGTCCTGTTTAATTTCAGTTGAGGCTGGAACACGCATCAGGAAAGAGACAGAATATCTACTCAATTCTTCTAGTCCACATACTGAACACTGCTATGCTTTAATTAACATTTGTTTCACAGGCCAAGTCCTGCTAGCACAACACAAGTTTCATAACATAACATTAAAGAATATAACATAACATACACAAAATTCTTCAAGATAATCCATCTAGTAGTTTTTAAGCTATGCTTGTGTTTGAAAATTGATCCAAATCCAGATCCATTGCTGGAAGTTAATCAATTCATCCTTCTGTTCAACCAAGGTACACACGAGGTATCACCTCTGTTTATAATGTACTGGTTTCTATTTATTCAAATCAGAAACGTTCGGCTAAATATTCATTTTTAGATGTGCTGATAATAATCAGTGGGAAGCAGTCTAATGATTTAACAGCCATAAAGTGTAACTTTACACACTATGTCTCACTGAGCCCAAGCTATTACCAACAGAACAATAATTAACCTGTGAACTATTTACTACGCGTCTGACCTTGTCACTTCAGATGAATAATGTTTATTCCATGAGTAGCGCGTCAGCGACCTCTTTGCTCCTTGAAAATTAATGACCACTTACTACCAGAATGCTCCGGTGTGCCAAGCATCAAAACAACCTGAAATTTCAGTGATTAACTCACCCGGTCTCACCGCCCTTACCAGTGGCCAAAGAGCTGCCGTCACACACGTTTCTCTGGGCAGCTTTTCCAAGGTATGGTTACCAGACTACGTTGGGGTCCAGGAAAAGTGCGAATAAAGGTTTGGTATGTGCATATGTATCATTATTTAACAGCTTTTGGAGTGAGCTAAAAATAAATGCACCTTTAGATTAATTTTAAAGTGGTAAAAAGAGTTTTGTTCTGGATTATATTTTGGTTCCATGTGGTCTTTTCTGTGGGATTTGTTTCAGTGAAAGATTTGATTTATTTCATTTATCAACAGCCAGGAGGCTCCGTCGGCATCATTATCTCACAGAAAAGACTTTTCTCTGGCAAAGGCAGACTCTATATTGACCCAGAGCCTTGAACAGTGTCCAACAGCACTTCATGAACTTCCATATATTGAGAATAATCATAGAATAATCACACAGGTGGTCAGGTTCAAAATGTGCATAGATGGAAGGCCAGGGTGCCTAACCACAGTGTGTCCTTTTGTATCCATATAAGAAGTTCTTGAAAAATGTGCTCATTTTCTTTCCAAGCCAAAATTAAAAACGAGATGGATACTAGTTCCATGCTAGCCAGGAGGAGATTACCTTATCTTACTGTAGCATAAGGAATGGCCTCTATTCATTTTTACTGAGCTTCTCCTCAAGTCTTCAATAATAAAGCAAGTAATTACAATCTGAAAAATAGCCCAGTTAAACCAAAGTGGACATTTTCTGAAAGCTTTCATGTTTTATAAATGTAATGAAAGTTTTATTAATTATGTTGTTTATCAACCCGGTTTTTGTTTTTCTTAGCATGAGATGCAAATTGCATTTTTTTAATTATGTATTATTATCTATTTTGAAGCTTCAACTTTAAACAATGAAACATACTCCTGGTCAGCCACAACATTATAAACATTTGCCTGATGGTCCCTCTCATTATAGAAATTAGATCTGGGAGGACAATACTTTGACAGGTTCCACAGTCCTGGATATACAACAATCTACAATAATGTTCAGGTTTCAAATTAAAATGAAGTAACACAGGTCCACATGAACAGCAGTACCCAACATTTCCCAGCAGATCATTATATCATGACTAAATGCTGATTATTATTCACTTCACTTGCTGATTGGTGTATGTATTCCCACATGGACTCCTTGAATACTGTATGGAGCGCAGGAGCCCCAGCTGATACTATCATTATACTGGATGTAATGTATGATAGAATGAGAAATAATCGATAGGACCTGGTACGGTTCTATCTTTACTGTATTAAAAAGCCTGGTGGTGAGGTCATCCCATGTAAAGTCATGCATGTATTTGCCCTTTTGTTTGTGCCATTAAAGACCCATTTGCTGCATGAAGGGCCAGCGATTAAAGTGTACTTTGGCTGGCCTAGGACACCGAGCACACTGAGAAGACTCAAGTAATCCATATCCTCAGTCAGTGTGACCTAACTGGCTCTGCGAGGTCCAGTTAAAAACTCAATCCCCTCTCATTAATGGCGGTAATGGCTGTGATCAATCTAAAGTAGGTATGGGCGAGTGCGGCACGACAGCAGAGTAGGAGGAGGGAGAGGAGGAGGAAGATGGAGAGATGGATGCAAGGTGAAAGACGGGAGGATAAGTAACGAGAACAAAAGATGGTAGTTTTGGAAGTCAGAAAGAGATGGAGCAGGAAATAAAGTTAAATGAAAGTTAAAGTAGAAAAGTAAGCAAACTCTCCGGCAAAACAGCAATGGAAATTTAACATGTGAAATGCGGACAAAGAAAAGAAAGACACAAGGGGGCAAGGTAAGTTACGTGCGAAGGTGAGAGGAAAGAGATAAGATTAAGAGAACACAATCGAGCATGGGACACAATTAAAGAGAGAAATTGAGAGGGTGGGAGTGGTGAAGGCCACAAACATGGGGACAATAAGGAGAGAAAGGAAGATGAGGACAAGCACCGTGACCCTTCGAGAAAGGACACTGCCTCTTTGCTTTCCTCCATTTGTACCTCAGTGTCTCCTGACAATCCTTGGAGATTTGCCTTGGCAATAGAGGAGAAATGCCACTCTGAAATGCTTCCACCCTATTAAGGCTTACAGGCAATCACAAGACTCCCCAGTGATCTGATTACCCTTCTCAATGAAGCTGGATTAAGCTCTTTAACTCTAATAATTGGGGCTTATTATATGCTGTCACTATTTAAAGTACAGAAATCCCTCGTGGCTCTTGAGATCTGTCAAATTTCATTTGACGTGTCTGATCGTTTTCACCTCACCTTGTCTCAGTATTCAAAGTGAGAAAATAAGAGAGGAGTCACAGTAGATTATTTCCTGAATAAAGGACTGATAAGGTGAGAAATATTTGCCTTTGCTAAAAGCAAATGATCCAAACCTCATTTTTGTTGGGAAGTTTCTGTGGTTAAAAACAGCCTTCCAAAATGCCCACAAATGTGAATATTTGCAGGTACGGAACCAATCTAATGACAAACTTATCAGGTTTGCGGCTGTGTCTGACACCTGTGTCTTTTCCAACCCAGCGTGTATGTACGCAGACGTGGGCTCAAAGGAAGAAGACTATGGGTGCGGGGGGGGGCAGCCATCTGCCTCCCTGCAGCCTGCTCCATTGTACAGCTGCCGTCAGTGCGGGCATGGCTCCCCTGACAATCTGCTCTTTAATAGCTAAAATCAGGGTACATTTCCTCGGGCACTGGAGCGGAAACGAGAGATGGCAGGCTGAGCTGTGGGCATTTCTCTGTCTCCCTTTCTCACTCTACTGCTACTCTCCCTGCTTAGGACACACAAACACACACACACAAGCTTAACAGGCGGCTGTTGAGTCATCTTGCTTATCTATACTATCTTGCTGCATCCAAATGTCCATCAATCTCAGAACACAGGCAAGTACCCCAGTGAAGCAAAGAATATTACTCATTTTGTGCAATTAATGAAATCCAACCTGTGATTACATAACACAATGTTCTTCCCAAATCAAGTTAAACCACCTTGATCCAATGTTTTATCAAATCTACAAAGAACAGTTTGTTGCCAGATGTCACAATGACTTTCTTCCATTTTATTTAGCAGGAAGTTATTTGTGTTTTAGTGTCTCACCACAGTAAGTTTGCTCTATTCTCACTTTTGCTGTTGCAAATCTGAACAATGTGAACAATCTGTTGTGACGTAGAACTTTTGCGAAAACAACTGCTTCATAAACAAATTTTAATTAACTGCCTCTGGCCTGCTCCTCATCTCTGCTTGTGACTAGCAGCTTATGGCCATATTAGCTCCTAGAATATAACAGACAAATCTCCAACTGAACTCTCATTAGTCAAATTGCATTATGAGTAATGAAAGAACCAGGTTTTGACAAGCAAGAAGTTCAAATAAGAATGTGATAGCTCCTGTTCTGCTGCATCAATGTTGACCCCCCCCCCATTTAACTGTCCATCATGAGTCTTGCAAACCTATAGGAGTGCCTTGCTAAGTCATGAGATCACTGGGTTACATTTCTAATGTAAAACGTTAAGGAAATTATTAGACTTCCCAACATGGACTGTATGTACACACTTATTTTTTCCAGGTTGAAGAAAATTGTTATGATAGAAACTTGCTGTGAGGTTGATACAGTGTGGACACTAAAACACACTCAGTTGCAAAAAATACAATATATTTAAATCTGATATCTTTTTTAAAATATATCCTTATTTTGAATTTGATGCAAACAGGGGCAACAAAAGAGTGAGGAAATCAGGAAATGCTCAAAAGCATCCATTTGGAGCCATCAATTACTTAATTTGTTTCCAGTTCAGAAATTTGTTTCCAGCCCTAGGTCTCCATAATGTGGATGAATCTGGTCATGGCAGTGGCACAAGCAGGGAGCCACATAACAAACCAAGGAAACGGAATAGGACGTGGAAGCCCACATCTTACATCCCCATGCCTTTTATTGTCCTGGCTAACACAAGTTCCTTCTGCAACAACTCCATGCTCTTGTACACCACAACCACCACTTGAAAGATTCCTGTATTCCGGCCATCACAGAGACCTGGCTCTGGGAAAAGGGTTCAGAGCTTCACTTTACTTAGTTATTACTTTGTAAGCTTAGAGAATGTTGTTCTATGATAATAATTTAACAATTCAATTGCAATAAGGAGTAGTATTGAATTCATCCCACAAACCTAGACTGGCATGTCTTTGCATAAAATCAACTGCAAAACAACCACAATATTGTGAAAAAAAAAAATTGAAGTGCCAAAAACTCAGTGTTTGCTGATTAAACTTGAAACAATTACACAAACATTATCAACAAACTTATGACGCCATACAATCTAACTAGTACATTGCTACAGTTGCTGACTGATCTGGAAGGTGACGCTCTTGATTTACGTACCAGTCAAACTGTGTTCTTACCCTTACCCATGATCATGAGCTTTGGGTAGACTAAAAGAATGAAGTCATGGTTACAAGTGGCTGAAATGAGTTTCCTCTGGCGCGTACGTGGACTCAGCCTTAGAGATAGGGTGGGGAACTCAGTCATCCACTCCATTCCACTAAACTGGAAGAGTCACTCCTGGTCTTGCAGGATAGCCTTAAAGTATACAGGAAGACCCTTTACTGGGAAAGAAAAAAACTCTATTCAACTCTCTTAAGAAAATAAGAATAAGTCCAGGATTCTTTTCAGCACTGTAGTCAGGCTGACTGAGAGCCATCATTCTATTGAACCATGCATTCCTAAAGCCCTCGCCAGTAATGATTTTATTAACTTCTTTAATAATAAGATTGTACTTATCAGAGAAAATATCCAAAACTTCACAGAATCCAGTTCGACATATATAGAGGCAGTTACTGGTCCTGATATGTGTTTGGAGAGCTTCTGTCCAATTGACCTTCATGAGCTAATTACAACATTATCTTCATCTAAACCGTCAACTTGTCTATTAGACCCCAAACCTACTAGGCTGCTCAAAGACGTTTTACACTTAGTTCACACACCGTTACTGAATGTATTCAATCTTTGTCTTAAAACGATTTATGGGCCCCAGTCTTTTAAAGTAGCTGTAATGATACCGCTCCTAAAGAAGATCCAGAGATCTAGAAGTTTTATCCAACTATAGATAAATATCCAACCTCCACTTTTTTTCAAAAAAAGACGAGGGACTTATCTCGGTACCAGTCTTATTAGAACTTATTAGAACAGCTTTTGACACTATTGATCATCACATCTTACTACAGAGGATGGAACAGCAAATTGGCATTAAAGCATCTGGTTTAAGCTGGTCTAAGTCCCACTTAACTGATAGATATCAATTTGTTCATGTTAATGATGAATCATCTGGATATGACAAAGTTAGTTATGGAGTCCCACAAGGTTCTGTGCTTGAACCAATACTATTCAATCTATACTTGCTTCCTTTAGGTCATATTATTGAAAAGCAATCCATATATTTTTATTGCTATGCAGACGATACACAATTATGCTTTTCAATAAAGACACCCATTAGCTTAACTCCAGGCATGTCTTAAGGACATAAAAAAATGGATGTCTCATAACTTTTTACTAACACTGACAAAACTGGGGTAATTGTGCTGGCATTAAACACATTAGAGAGTCATTATCCAACAAGATATTTGATCTGGATAGCATTGCCCTGGCCTGTAGCACCACTGTAAGAAATCTGGGTGTTATTTTTGCCCAGGAGCTGTCTCTTAAATTACACATAAAACAGATTTCAAGGACGGCCTTCTTTCACCTCCATAACATTATTAAAACAAGATTCAAAAAACAAGTTCACGCATTTGTTACTTCCAGGCTGGATTATAGTAATTCTCTATTTTAAGGCTGCCCTTATAAGATCTTAAAGACTCTTCAACTAATCCAGAATGCAGCAGCGCATGTACTGAAAAGAACCAGCATCAGAGACCATATTTTTCCCCCATACTGGCTTCTCTGCACTAGCTCCCTATTAAATCCAGAATAGAATTGAAAATCCTTGTCCTCACCTACAAAACAATTTATGGTCGGGCCCCATCCTATTTTAAGGAGCTCATAGTACCATATCACCCAACCAGAACCTTACACTCCGAGGATGGGGGGTTACTGGTGATCCCCAGAATCCCCAGAAGTAGAATTGGAGGCTGAGCCTTCAGTTGGCAAGTTCCTCTCCTGTGGAACCATCTTCCAGTCTTGGTGCAGAAGGCAGACAAACTTGCTGCTTTTAAGAGTAAGCTTAAAACTTTCCTTTTTGATAAAGCTAAAAGTTAAGGCCGGCCTATCTAGCCCCTAGTTATACTGCTATAGGCTTGGGTTGCAGGGGGGGGACAATCCATAATACCCTGAGCTCCTCTCTTCTCATCAGCTTTTGACTCTATATCTGCTCCTCTAAACGTCCATATCCTAACAAAACATTTTACTAAATTTACTTTTTCCGGGGAGTCTTTGTGCTTTATCATCCTGCAGGTTTTTTAGGTCACGGCGAGAGCTGCTGCTTTCATTCCTCTTGATGCCTACCGGCCACGTCAGGACAGGAGATCTCAGAATGGATCCTAGGCTGGATTGCACAGCACAAATCTGGATCCATGGATTAAAATGACTCCTGAACCAGCAGACTACACCTGCTTCTGGACCAAGAGATTTCTCATACATATGGATTAATAGACTCATGAACTCCTACATTCTCACTAATCTGTTATGGTCATTTTGTTTTGTTTTGTATGTGTGACATCTATTGCCCGTCTGTCCATCCTAGGAAGAAGGATCCATCCTCTGTGGTTCCTCCTGAGGTTTCTTATTTTTCACTGTTTAGGGTTATATAAGTTTTCCTCACCTGATTGGAGGTTCCAAGGCCAGAGGGTGTCTGTACAGTTTGTAAAAGCCCAGTGAGAAAATTTATAATTTGCGATTTTGGGCTTTCTGCAAAAGCAAACAGAGCTCTGCCACCCTGTTTATTTTGCCTACTCTCACAACGGCCATTACTCTTCCCTGAACTCAGCTTTTCATTAGAGTGAGCTCACCGCCACTAATATACCGTCAAATACTTCAGCCTTGAAGATAATGCAGCATTTATCCACCAGGACAATTAATTCTTCTGACAATGAGCACATTAATATTCATTACCCTGCGCCACTTGTGACAAACCGTCGCCCCCGCACACGGTAGATATGATGGAGAGATGGGATAGAAATGCGCCGGTGTTTTTTTTTTATCTCAGGGCAGTGAAATGATTTGTCTGTTTGGTTCTGATGGCTTATTGTGAAAGATCTCAGAGGTCTCTGCCTGTATGTAATGTGTTTACAATTTTGTGTGTTCACATGTTTCGTAAGTGTTTGTTTAAGGTCAGAATTGTGTTGCCTCCATTACAGATAAGTATCTTACTGCAGGCAGAGTGGGAGGAAGTCAATGCCTAAGACTAAGAGGTTCAAGGTTTTCACATGCAAGGAATTTGCCTTGATGTTTTCGTGGATAAAAATAAATAACATATGATGTATAATATAATAACAAATAAATATAAAAACAGGTGATTTAAAAAGCTTAGATAAAAATATATGATCATGAAAAGCAACATGAACAATGGGAATTTTATTTAAATGAAAAACTTAATAGAGCAGACCTATTTAACTAGGGTCCTATATAAAATGACTGCAGCACTTTGTAAATCTTGCTTTAATCCCTTTATCCCTCTTTAGATGCTCAGTAAGAAGAAAAAAACTGCCTTGAATTACATCATGACATGTCAAATATACACGCTTCATAATGGAGGTCGCACATAAAGCTAATGAGCATGCGATGAACTCACCAAGAAACAAATGGTTGAGAACTTTAGAAATATTTAAAGATCATTGTGAGAAATTGCAGACTTAGCAGTCCCATCTTAAAGGAGCAATATGTAAGATGTTGAGTCTTATTCTTGTGTAAGTGAACACACTTTCAGTGTTTATACTGACAGGAAGGTGAAAAACCAACCTGTCTCATCAGGTTTTTCATGAATATTGTCAACTATGAATGACACTCAACAATCAATTATGCCACATAATATATATTTAAAAATGCAGTTAGATCGCTAATTTTCCAGCATTCTGCTTCATGACCCAAGATCACCAATGTGTGTCATAACGAACTCATTGTTTTCAAAATTAAAATAAATAAAAAAGATAAGATAAAGCTATAATCTGATCCTGAAATTAAAAGAAATCTAAAATATCTGGTTTCATTGTGCAATGAATGGCGCAGAAATTGCTGTTAATAAACTCAACTGTTTCACAATATGATGGCAATATATTTGGTCTGTTGTTATAAATTTTTCTTAACTCTTCTTATTATTAATGAATATTTTATTATGTTACATTTGATCTAATATCGAACACTTTGAATCTCTGTTCGTGTCTTTGTGTTTGCCCAGTACTAGGTGAAAAATGAACAATTTATCTATTATTGATTTTAAGTCTTAATTTTAATTTTTAAAGAATATATAGTCATTACACCATTTTACATTCTATAAATGCTAGCCAGTGTGGTTATCATAAAGCTGTAACTCAGAAACTGAGTTAGAATTCAGCTGGTCATGAAAGGTTCCCAAAATGCACGAACACCCCACAGTTCACATCCTTTACGCAGTATTGGAAAGATGAATGAAGAATAGTAAATAATGAGGAAAAAAGGCATGTACTGTAAATGCTCAGCAGCTGCAGAGAGACTGAACACGGGCTCAGTGCATTAAATATGGAAGTACACAAGCTTCTGCCCAAGATACTGAATACTCCCACAACTATAGATGGTCCACAGTATCCACTAACAACATAAGTACATGTTGCTCTACGGTGATAACATTTTGAAAGGCACAACTTGTACATATTGAAATTTTACCACTGTCCCATTATGACAGTCAAGTTTACCTTCTGCACACCAAAAGAAAGATCTTTAGCGGTAAATGTTGACAAACTACGGCATGGATTAGCTAAGGGTACTTTCCATATACTGTAAATTGCTCCAGTTACTGCTTTGATGCTTGTATTTGTTGCTCAGTCGCTCTGTGGGATGCGGGACGGACTGCTGCCAGGCATAATGCTCTTAAAACAATATAAAGACAAGCATATGGCCTGAGCTTGTACAGGTTGAACTAAGTACTTGTTACAGCAGTTTTCTTAGCTACTTTTGAACTTGACAGAAGAATATTATTAATGTTTGTGCCATGTATCATCAACCTTGACGTTTCCTTCTACATACAACGTGAACAGCAGGTTGTGGACCTCCATCATTAAATATTTGTATTTTCACCTTAAGCTTCATTTAAACTTCAAGCGTGAACAGGTCACACTCTACAATTAGGTTGCTCCTGATACTGTACGTGAGCTTAATTTAAATACTTGTGAAGAGGACATGGACAGAGGTTAAAAAAAAATTGGGGAAAAAAAGGTAAAAAAAAAAAAAGTGCAACATGTTTCCAGGTCCTTTAAAAAGTTCTATAGTTACAGTTGAATGAGAAGACGATAATTGGGCCAAATTTATGACATAAGAAGAGGCAGCTTAGAGAATATTACACTGGGGGAGAGAGGTCAGGGCTCATCAAAACTGCTTTCAGTTGCCAAAGCCTTTATTGAAAAGCCAAAGTAAAACACAGCAGATAAGATCAAATAAATGAATTGCACCTGCTTCCTGTCAGCCTGTGAAAGTTGCTGTTATGTTGTGTGCTTTTCCAACTTGTTTTAAAGCTGGACTTCTGTGAACAAGGGCCTTTTTCGACTGACACCTGGTTAGGATCAAAAAATTTAAACAGCCACTAGGCTGCGAGGAGATGAATATTAAGTAACAGACAGTCAGCACACAACAGTGTACAACAGGAAAATGTGATGGAAGTAGCATAATGGGCAAATACTAAGTTTAAAGTCAATATAGGAAGCATGAGGTCTAGAGCACAATGTTTTTACAAACCGCTTCAGTTTGAAGAATTTGAGTTGGAACAGCATGTTCTCCTAATACAAAAAATAAATGGTGATAATGGCAACTTCTTATGGACTCTCTCCCTAAAAGTTCATTGATAATGTTAAAAAAAAAAAAAAAAATTGTAAGAGTGCAAAGAAAAAAAGAAGAGGAATGAAACTTAGTTGAATCTCAGTGAAGACGAATACTTATATAAAGGAAACAGTCTGAGGAGGTAAGAACTCTGGTAACACTTGTATAAAGAACATGATATGATGAGAACAGCTAGTTTCATGGTGTGACCTCGGCGCACATAAGCATTGTACTGCATGACGATCCTTTGGAAGGCAAGTCGTCTTGCCAATCAATACTTTCTCTATATTGTTTAAGGCGCTTTAGGGGTGTTTAGACTGAAGACAGAGCTGCATTCATAAAAGCAAAGTGAATATGTTGTCTTTGTATCAGGTACAAACTCTGGGAAGTGTCAGTGTCAATTATTTCGCCTGCGTCTGCTGCCCCCACAGTCGTCAGTAAACAGAAAGAATATAATGTTACATGTTACAATTCACCAAGATTGCGTGGCGAATCCTACAGCATGATGACGTATTGCACTGTGGAAAAAGCCGATGTTTTCTCTTTTTGTTTTTTCTTTTAAAGTAGAACTTGTTCAAGCTTCTGTTTGAATACACTGATGGTTCAAAGACATTTACATATCATCATACACTGTCACTGCAGTCCTACATGGTTTACATAATACATAAGTATAATATTCTAAATAAAAGTTCACAATCCATCCCACTCACGTGCACACATTCATGTGTGGTTTCTTTGCAACCTCTTACCGTTAAAAACCAGCAGAGCAGATGTCTTGAATACAGATGGAATATATTTTTATGGCGCTGGCAAAAGTTGTTTTGAATATACAGTATGTAAACCTGCTGTGTTTTTATATGTCGTTATAAAGCACAGTCTTGACTTTTCACCATTCTGGAACTTATTTTCTCAGTTGTAAAACAGCATTCTAAATCATTGTATACGCACACACATTTTTGGTCAGTTAAATCAGTTCTCATTTTCCAGTTTTCTTATGGTTGACTGGCTGGTGTGTCCTGAGCTCTCCCAACTTCTCAATATCTGAGCACTGACTAGGCAGCCAGCCACTGGATGTCTGGCCAACAACAGGTTGATACGATCACCAGCGACTGATCCAACTCCTGCCGTGGTTGAATGTTTTTTGGGTCATGTCTAAAATGCCAAAAAGGTGTGTTCAGGTCTAGCACTCATTCCTCAGCGTAGAGCAGCTGTCACATGAAGAAAACAACAGAGCATGTGCTGGAGAATGTGCAGCAACAACACCAAAATCACAAACCTTTCCTGTTGGACGAGTTGGGGACCTGCGAGGTGTTGATGCCCTTGCTGATCTCCTGGTTGGGGATGTCCTTAGTGACCACTGACCCTTTAAGCTTACTCTTTGGAGCGTCATGGGCTTTTAGCTTCTTGGCATGTTTGGTCCCCTTGTAGTGGGCCAAGGCCTGGCTCTGTGAGGGGAAAAATAACAGGCTCGATTTAACCTTGGGAAAATAGCAAACATAGATCCAGGATGAGATGAAATGTGAAAACTAGAGGAACATAGTCAGAGTCAATGAAGCAGATAAGAAAATTAGTACGGAACATTGATATTCCTGGCAGTCCAGCAAAAATTGTTAATGTTTGCTAGTGTTTTCGTCAGTTTTTGAAGCAATGTTTTTCTCTTACAAGTTAATAAATTCACCAAGGTAATTGCTTTTCTAGGTAATTTAAGTGCATAAAGTATATGTGGCGTGTTGAGCTAAAAAGCTGCAAGACAAGGGTTTCATTCATCCCAAATGTTCATTTTAATGCTCAGTTTTCCCAATCGTTGTCTATTGTATTTGAACAGTTAGAGGACTTTTATGTCACATACATTTTTCTCTTTTTTAAATTTCTGGCAAAATTGACTAATAATATTCAAAAATTATACCAACTCACTGAGGACCTGTCATGACTTATAAAAGGATGA
>KV751342.1:1797720-1831002 GCA_001698575.1 Mola mola
GTCCTTGTTTACCTCTGCACACTTCCCTCTATATTCTGCCTGTGGCAACAAGAGGAGATGCAATTGCCTTTTGAAATAAATAATGCCACCAACCACACATCCCAATAGGATATAGGACATTCACTAAAGACAGCCTAGACCAATTATTTCAGCTTTAGCATATAAGTAAAATATATACTGTATATATTTTCTTTCAGCAAGTAGTTTCAATTGTTTAAGCAGTGGTCAGATTGTTTTAACTGTAAGACAATGAACTCAAGATGGCATGACGAAACCCTAATTCTCTCACAGCCACCAGCTGGTTAAGGTTATGTTTCTCTTGTTTTTCAGTCATCATTTCCTGTTGTTTGTTTTTCGAATGCTCACCTCTTGTAGATTCAGTTTCCTTAGCTCCCTGCCTCGTAGGGATGTCGTGACTCTTTAAGTCCACGATTCAGTTTTATTTCCATCCTGGTTTTTATTAAAATTTTCAAATCATTCTTTACAAAGACAGCTTGACTTTGTGCTTGTTGCTTTTTTGCAGCTTTAAGCTTAAAGTCAAGTTTAAAAAAATATTTAAAATTGAAGGATTTAGAATTCAGCAAATATGCCAGCCTTCAAAGTTTCAACGACCAAGACCAAAACGATGAAAAAAGATCACTAAAGAATCTCTGGCAAAGTTACCAGATCTGATAAGCTGAGTTCTTCTCCCACGAGTAAACTCTTCCCAACGAGTTATTTAAGGATCTCAGAAACATAAAATAAAACCAAAGACCAGTCAGTTGGTGAGTGTCTACTTCATACTTAGTACAACTTAATCATCCTGATTTTGATCTGAGTGATGAAAGACTGAAAGCTCATTGTAGTTTTGAACCAAAAACATGAGGCCTGTGCTGTCTTTTTGTCCTCCCACCTTTGTGATGATCCCGATTGGTGCCACCTGTTCTTCATTGGCTTATCCCCTGCCTGCATTCCAATAACTGCACATCATACTGTGTAGTTTGCCAGAAAAAAGATCGAGACATATGACCCCAAATTCAGTAAGACGCTTCTGCATCTGGCCTCAGCTTGCAGTATAAAATCTAGCATTTCTCTCTGGCTAATCCGTCTCTGAGCAAAGACAGATGGCAGAGCTTTTAAGTAAATATTTTGTGATTTACTGTATATGTTTACACGTATACACACACACACACATATACTGTGTATATAGTATAAAAGCATATACATATATATATATAGACTGCAGCTCTTACCCTCTTTAATACAGATTCCTTTAATTTGAAATAAATTGAAATACTGTTTAAATAGTAACATTCTTTAAAATATGTGTCACTTTATTTAGAAATATTAGAATAGCATTTACTTTTATGTTTAATGCCAAAGTAAAACATGTTCTGTAATGTTTAATTCAACTTCAACCAACAACCAGAAGATTTTTCTTCTTTGACTATTTTTAAAGGTTGAAGTCAAAACATCAAAAAGTGCCCCTTCTCCCGATGGTAAAGAATCCTAAAAAAAATTGTAATTGTATTTGCTGTATGCATTGCATTTTCATTACTTTATTTATTGTATGATAATCGTGTGATTCTATGCTTAATTAGTTAAGTATTCTATTAAATTTAATTAATATGTAAGTCATCATTATTTATAGCACTTTAAATTATTTAATTTGGCTATTTACATGTGAAACATTTAGGTTATATTTTCATTTCCCCTTTTGTGAGTGAACATTAGTTCCTACTTGCCAGTGTTTCAGGATAGACAAGCATGAATATGAAGAACAGAGTAACATGTGCGCCAACGGATGTTTCGAGCTTGAGTTGCATGAATGCCGTCTTGCTGTGTCCGTGCTATTTAAAGAAAAGCAACAATACCAAATTATAGTCCGTTTTTTAGACTGTGTACAAAGATGGATGACATAAGAGCTCCCCAAAAGTGAGGTCAAAGCATCTTGATTGCCCCATTGCGTCTGGCTCCCGTATTGGTCTGGAAGCCCCCACTTCTCCATTATTATAGGCAGGACATAGATCAAACTAAAAAGTCAAAGTACTCCTCAAATAATTTTTTTCCAATGATGGTTTCTGCTGGTGTTTGCGCAAGTGTTCATTTTTCTCACCAGTTCAGTTTAAATCAGTTATTTGATGCTATTAAAACAGGGTGAAACGCTATAACTGACAGCTGAGCACTTAATGTGACTGGATGGGCAGGTGTATGGACGGAAGCTGGAAACTGCACCAATTTACAGACTCTAGCTCCAAATGACATCACTAGCGCAAGGTGCCTTTAGCTTACTTTAGCTTCACTTTGTAGAATGGGAGGAAGTCGCGTCTTGTTATCCATCTTAATTTATGTCAGAGGTTCCTATCCACAGCCCGGAAGGGTTGGAGAGCGCGATCAACTGAGAAGTTAGGGTTACACATTCTAGAGTCCCAACAGGATTCAGATTTTCTTGGAGTGGGACCAAAATATTGTGGAGACCTTTTCTGTGTAAAATTTTTATGAGAGCAAGGGTAAAATTGTGGGATTTTGGACATAGCTTGTGTCTGGTGGTCCTACTGTGCTTTAGCGGTAATTTGGAAAAACGAAACATGTTGTTGAATGATCTACGACTGACATGAAGTTAAAAACTTTTTACCTGTTGGCTACACCCATGTACTTAAATAGAATGAGATGAGTTCCATTATATGAGGTGAATAAAGCTGCCAGACATAGTTCAATAACTTTGTGGGCAAAGTTTGTGAAAAACATGAGGTGCCTTAAATGTTTCCCCATCGTTATAAAAGGATGAGCTGTCACTTTTACATAATAGCATGCACTGCTTGTTCTGGCATGAAATGGTTCATTCTGACCCACATCCATCACTCTCTGGGCACCAACATCACTTATTTTTTTGTCATGAGACCCAGATGATATGGATGGCTGTTTAATGCAACAGCACCGATAATTCATCTTTCATTAGAGCAATGAAGTGGAAGAATTGCCTGAACTCCAAGTCTGACACATGTATGATTAAAACTGGGAATGCCCGTTTTCCCTCCAGGTATTGCATGAGAGGGGGGACGCATCAAACAAACAGAGACGGAGGGTTGTTGTTGGATTTAGAGAGGCTGTCTAGAAAGGTCAGGATTATGTTTCAGTGTATTCATCAGCAGACATGCGCTCCCAAGCAAACTGTGATGAGTATCAGATAAAATAAAGGTGACACTTAGTCCTTCCATTAAAGGCACTGAAAACTTTTGGACAATCACTTTGTTTTGTTATTCATATGTGATGTAGAGATCTAGTTGAGATTTTAAATTTATTTTTCATCAGCTTAAAGTTTAAAACAAATTTGTCACCAGAGATAAAACGACTTTATTGTTTAAGGTTTACTGAAAAGATTTCACACTTTCATAGAAATAACAGTGTGTCTAGTCTTACTGCACTTCCTGTCATTGTGGGTTCCTGTGTGGTTTTTAGTATATTAGTAGTGTCGCCGTGCTGTTCCTTGGACTCTTTTTCCCCTTGGGCTCTTTCAACTTGGTTGAGACTCATCTCTGGTTTCTACCCTTACTTGACTCACCTTCTACAACATTTTTAACATAATAAATGTATTTCTAAACTGCACCAAATTTGCTGTCCTTGTCTGCATGTGGATCCACCGCTCTCTGGTGTTCTTGGACCAAACCATGACATAACAGTTATTTTTCAATAAAGAAAACAACACTAAAACAGATAAATTCAATATATAGGCAGAGACATAGAGGCAGAAAGACTGTTTAGAGTGAAACCTGTTTCTCAGTCTCATGTCAGCTGGGAAAGGAAATGAATGCTAGTCTCAGCAAGTGTCTGCTGTAAGCAAGCAACGACTTACTTTCGTATTTCGTACACCGTGTTCTCATCTAGTTTTTTTGCATCTATGAATGTGCTACTTTAGCCCCAATCTATCTCTGCTCACTGTTTTGCCCCTGACTGCGCTGCAATCTTCTGACTTTTAAACTAGTCTAGTCTATGCTGCACAGTGGCAAGTTCTAACATTGGAGCCATTAAACCACACATGTTTGAACCAGAAACAGATTCCCAGTAGGATGTGGAGGAGCAATTTGTACAAGGTCACCTACCAGCTGATGCATCAGAATGGTAAGTTTAGTTACTACAGCATTAAGCCCCGAGCCAGCCCTCCTTATCAGTGAACTAAGCAGCTGCTTAGGGCCCCACAGCTACCAGGGGGCTCCCAAACTGAACTCAGCTCTGAGTCTGACCTGGCAACCCATTCTAAACCAAAAGGTGGGGCCCCTTCCTCGTCAGTGAGTGAATATTTCATTTTCATGTTTTTGATTTCTCAGGCGCAGTGGAAAGGAAAAAAGAAAGCTGAAGAAGCAAGCCAGCAAGTACAAGGTAGTGATAAATTCTACAATATTTACCAGGTGATGAATGTTTAGCAACAATACAGTACTATTTCTAGTCAAACCTATTTAATAAAGATTCCAACATTTCTGTGTGTGCTAGACGGCAAAGGGCTCTATCAAACCCCTGTCAGGCCTTCATGGTGAAAATAAACACAGTCTTCATCGTGTTTGCAACAAGGATGAGTATTTTACTTGTAATTAGCCTTAAACGAGGCTAAATTTCATCTTTGATATTTTAAAGCAACAAAGCATCTTAAATTAAATTCTTTTAACCCGGCATTGGAGGACTTTTCCTAAATAAATATAGTTTTTTACAGTTATGTTTGAAATTTGCAGAGCAGTTTGCTGTTTTGTCACATGACTAGCAGGGTTATTTGTGTAACACTGGTTTGACAGAAAGTTATGGCATGTGGTTTGACCACCCATAAAATTCGTGGAAATAATTATGACTGTTTGTGTTCTCCTATATACAATCACATGACATCCCAATTCTGAATGTATTCTCCATACTACTAAATACTGTCAAACCTGACGAAAACACTAATTTATTAGTAGTGAGATGATTAGATACGGGTGCAAAATACATCTGTGGTCCAAACTTCAGTATAATTGTAAATTAATATGTCAGTAACCCGCTCGATACTGTGAAGTATAAACTGTGACAATATAACCTGTTTCTGTATCAAGAAGAGTTAATGCCGTTTTTAAAAGTTTCAAGTTTTCTGACAAAAACAAATTGAAGTAAATGTTGTTCTGGCTGCATAATTAAACTAGTCAAAGTTATTCAGAGCAGACCAGATGCTCAACACAGTTTGCATAAAGTTGAGCCAGAAATAGTCTAACAAAATGGTATTTATTATCTAATTTATTAGTTTATTACTAATTCATTATTAATTTAATAGTCAAATAAAACTATGCAAAAAGTCCAACAGTGATATAATGGAGGGTTAACCATTTCTAGTCTGTCATAAACTTACCCAGAGCTACCACAATGCTGCCAAGTATTAAAGGATAGTGTCGTTGTGTACATAAGAAGTTTGTAAATTATAAATTATATTAATGCAGATTTTGGTTTGGTTGGATTTCATCTTTGATTAAAAGATGGCACACAACCGCATTGCAACTGCCAGGCTGAAAACCACCTCTCTAACCACATCCCTGTTCATCCCTGAAGAGCCCAATCAAAGATCCCATCACGAAATAGATACAATGAAAAATGACACAAAATAGAAATACTTCAGCAAATTCTGTTTGTGCACCAATCTCTGTAATTATCTTAATTTCAACTTTTTATTATAAATGTATATAAAACACATTTCACATTTCACATACAAATACTAAAGAGGAGAAATATTTTTAAAATTTACAAAGTGGCAGTTAAGACTAACACGATGACCTGACTCTGGTCTTGTGATGCACATATTAATTGATGCCCTTCTCCTCTTATAAATCATCTCAGAGAGTAAGACTAGAGAGAAAATCATGCCCAGAGTCATCAAGATGCAAAATCCAAATGCAGTCCCCATGACTGCCTGAGACTGTCAAACCAAGTCATTATCTGCCTTGTAGACAGTGTTGTGTAACTCTCACATTCATCCTAATCCTTGCAGTTTCTGGAGGTATCTGCCCTAACACGAGTTAGGCACCACCGTTGAATTACCCAAATTGACATGTACAGTGCATAAAAGACACCAGAAGCCTTCTCTCTCCATATTCTGAATGGACTCCTGCATGTGTTTCTTTACCAGCTCCTGGGCTTTGTTGGTTCTAGATATGGCTCCCAGCACTCCCAGTTACAGCAGCATCATGAACATTAGGAGCAGACCCAGGAAGAAGAGGGCCAGCATGCAGCGTTTCTCTCAAATTGTCCACAGAAGCCCAGGAAACCAAAGATCAGTGTCACAGCTCCATAGCAGTTTTACAGCTGAGAGGACTTCATCAGTGAACTGGTAGTCTGGTTGGTTGTTCCTGATGTGCACGGAAACACTGACTATAAAGATTTCACCCACACACACAAAAAAAAAAAGAAGCTGTAAAAGCAAATGTTTGATGACGTTGTTGTGTGTCATTGTTCAAGTCCAGTGTTGAGTCAGAGGCCAAGAGGAAACGTCTGTACGACTGGGTACCACTTCAATATAAGGTGGCTGTAGACAGAAGAGCTGGGATGTTTGAACCATTTTATTGTTTTTGGGGGCATGTCTATTGGATGAAATATTGGAGAGCACAATGACAGCTGCCCTTACAAAAAGTCCTTCCCCCAGTTGTTGACGCTATAAAGCGTCCTTGGAAATCCACAGAAGAAAAATTCAGACTTCTGTTTCGACTTTAGCTTCAATCCTTCATGAAGTGAGGTCCCTCATACTTGTGTGAAAATATAACAGTAGTAATAAAGAAGTTCTTTCCTTTGATTTATTTTTTTTTTTGTAAGTACCAAAAGTGGCCCCTCTCTCGGTTCTTTTGCTGTGAAATTTGAATAAATATAATCATTGCTATTACTAAACAAATTGGAAATATTTCATGTTTAAATAATGTATATGTCAATTTGTTGGCCAGAAAGTCATTCACGAAGGAATGTGATATGTTTTTGTTTTGGGTTTTTTTTTACCAGGGAAGGTTATCTTCTTGTCCAAAGTGCCACAAAACTCGGCCCCTGTCAACACTAACATAGATATTTTGCAAAATTTTCCTGTAGGTCAGGGTTTCTTGTTCACAAAGTTTTTGATCATAGGTTATGAAATTTGTATCAAATAAATGTGAATAAAGTGAAATTAACACCTGGACTATATTGCAACTTACTGACCCTGCACGCCTGTCAGTTTGCATGGAGATATCTTGTAAGAGCAGACAGTTTGCGATGGACTTTTTTTTTCAGCATTTGATATGTTGTCTTTCCTTATCATCACATTCTTTTTCAGCAACATACCAACTTTTTGGAAAGTTGCACAAGACACATCCAACTCTATCAAATTTTCAGCTATTAGTGGTACCCAGTGATTGCTTAAGTTGCCCGTATGATTCTCCAGTAGTGCTTGTCAGATGGTTGAATAGCTTTGGAAGTCTCCTCCATCAGACACCTTTCAAAGAGTTCAACCCTGGCTCCTGCCCTGGAGTTAGGTAATTGATTTAGTTTTTAAAATGGTTCCAGGACTTTGCGTTGGAAATGGATTAAAATGAGAAATGATGTGTACGTGTCTCTGTCTGTTTAATGGAAGAAATCACATTTAGAGAAAAGTAAACTGATACAAAACAAGTATTATAAATGCATTAGGTGTAAGCGGATAATGAAGGGTCTACTGTTAAGAGAAAAACTTAAAAAACTAAAGATTGATTCCAGTTCATGATTTGGACTCATAAGCATGAATGTATGTATTAAAACAGAAACATCTTAACTCTTTTTAACATAGGAAAACGTTTCCATTTATGAGGTAATGTTATTGTCTGGCTTACAACGTCTCTTACGGAGGACCTTAAATCAGGTTTGTGCAGAGGACCACAAGCAGGTCCAGCTTCCTGTTTTACATTATCCATGAGGCCAAGATGCAGTTTTACTCTACGATAAACTGTCAACAGAACCAATTAAAGTCACTCCTGTGATGAAGCCGTTGCTTTAAAAAAGAAAAGAAAGGAAAACAGGCTTCAGGCATTTTGGATGTCCCTGCTCAGCAGAGTACCTTTTGATTGACAGGTAAACACATGGCCTCTTGCTCTAATGAAGCGCTCAAATGAACAGTTGATGAACAGTAAATAAATATACATTTATGCAGAGTAATATCCTGATTATGGGTTGTCACCGACACATTCAGCCTTAGAAATGGATCGAATACTCCTTTAATGAAATTGCTACGACATTGCTATTTATGGATGCAACTGATTTAACGACATGCAGCAGCAGCAGCGATTTCCTTTTGAAATGTTTTGATTGTTTTCAAAATGGTTTGGAAATCATCGAAACCAATCTGGTAATTAGATTTAGCAAGCTATAATAATAATGCAATGCATTTCATTAGAGAGCATTTCATTGTAGAGTTCAAATGAGCTAATGAGTGCATAAATAAATCCAGTTGATATTGATAAAATCTCCTTCCTGTAATCTATTTTGCTTCTTAAACGTATCTTGGACACAAATCCATACTTAAGTAAATGTGTTCAAGTGTTATCCACAGAATATACACTATTGAAATGTCCTGCTCCTTCTTTAACATACTTAAGCCATTTGATGCTTTAGGGAGCACAGGCCATTGACAAATACCCTCCATTTCAGTCGGATGTTGGATTTCCTAGATCTCCCCAAGTGATCCCACTCCAAGTTATTTCTGTCTGGACACCTCTTCTCCAGCTGTACTTGGGACAACCTCTTTTCCTGTATCTTTTGGGTTGCATTGCAGCAGGTTTTCTGAGGGTCTGCCCAATCCAATTCCACCCTCTCCTTAGTAAATCACTGTGGTCCTGACTTGATCTTTTCCACAGATCTACATTTCTTTCTTTGTCTCTTCAGCTGATGTTCAGTATTCTCCTCAGGCAGGTGATCATGAATGTATGCGGCCACTTTGTTGCTCTCCACGTCTCTGGTCCATATAGTAACACCTGCTTGACGTTGAAGTTAAAAATGCGTTGATGGTGTTAATTGAGATGTATTTTGAGCTCCAGATCTTCCTGAGCATATTAACAGTAACAGTAGTCTCACCGTACTCATCCTGTTTGTCATGTCAACACTACCCAAGTATGTGAATGCTTGCCCCTCCTCTAAGGGATGCTGGTTTTGGAGTGGATATTAGGTTAGGGTTAGGGTTAAATCCTTGTAAACACACTTCTGCTGCATAAAAGTACATATTTCTTTCTCTTTTTTCCAATGAAAGAAACCCTTTTTGTGGTCCTAAAATGGCTTAGATATAGTTCTAGACCTTTGCCTCATTTAAGCTGTGAGGATCTATAAATTTTCTATTTTAGCCTTGCCCCATCTCCAGCAGCTGGAGCGAGCCGGAGCATACCTGCTCTGTCATCATCTGACTTTCAAACTAGACTACTATACGCTGCACAGTGGTAACGTCTAATAATAGTAATTCAGCTCCCAGGAAGGGAAGAGGATAGCCTACTCTTACGAACTGGCCGACCAGTTGATGCATAAGAATGGTAAGTTTAGAGTCTACATTAAGCCCCACACCCAGAAATCATTTTTTCAGTTTTCTGCATAGAAGACCTACGCTGTCAGAACATGTCTTTTGAAGACTGTAATTGATGGACTGCAGAATCAAAGCAGAAATTGTCAGCCATAACGTTTACTCCATCTTTTGTAATTAATGTGCGTTGTGCCTTCAGTACAGCACTGAGTCTTGTCATCTGCAGAAATTCTTAGATGACACGGCCATAGTCGGGTGTGTGGAGAATGGACGGTAAGATGAGTACAGGAACCTGGTTGACCGATTCGTGCGTTAGTGTGGAGAGAACCACCTGCAGCTGAAAGTGAAGAAGACGAAGGAGCTAGTGGTGGACTTCAGGAAGAACAAGCCCCCACCCTCTCCTGTCTGCATTAATGGGACAGATGTGGAAATTGTCCAGACCTACAGATACCTGGGGGTCCACCTGGACAACAAGCTGGAGTGGTCCACCAACACAGAGGTTGTGTGGGCCTGAGCCGGCTCTACTTCCTCAGGAGGCTGCACTCTGCACAACATCTGTACATACTGTTAGAATTCTACAACTGCCAATACTGTGTATATTTTTGTACTTTTATTTTTATAGTGTTATAGATATTTATTTTATAGTGTTTTTTTAGTGTTATATGTACACTGGTCCTGTACCAGAACAATGTTGCTGCTGTGACAAATTAATTTCCCTATGGGGATTAAAAAAAAGCAAAACAAAACACATGGACATATTAGCAAGGTCAAAAACAAGACTTTCATTGCAGGTGGTGTTAAGAATATAAAAGTAAATGTTCTGTAAAAGTAGTGTGAAATAGTCCCTGCCAGTGTTTAATTACAACACATGTTGGTTATGGATTTACTCTACTGTTGTATTCATGTTTTTGTTGCATTTTTGCGCTGTAGATGATGAAGATTGGGCCCAATTTATTGAACTCAGGTTACTCAACAGATTTGTACATACATCATTATGGAACGTAGTGTCATCTCCTTGTGTGACCTACTGATCTCTAAAACATCAACAAGTCAAGCAAAAATGGAATTTCATCAGTAATAAAGTTAAATCAGAAATAACCAAATTTGGAGATGTAACTAACCTTTTTTTAGACACATATACTTTAATGTTTCTATTTTTATTTGTGATGCAACAGAGTAGAAGTTCATACTATGATAAAATGTAAATAATCAATATAAGGACAGTATGAATTACATTCTACATATACCCTTAACAGCAGCGCAAAGATCTACTCAAGCTGAGTCGATCTTTTCACATTGACAGAACTCTTATCACCCATCAAGCCGCTCAAGTCTAAAAAACACACAGCAAGCACTTCGCTCACCCTATGCTGTTGTTTGACCATCACAAAGCCCACTGCTCCTTATTTCAGTTTGAAAAGATTTGTATTGGCAGCTCACAGACGTGTTCCATTGGCCTAACAAGATGTCTTCTTTTAGTAAGAACAACAACTGGTCATTGAACACATGAATGCCACAACAAACTGAGTCTTTCATGGTGGAAAGTTATTGTAGATGCATTGGTGTAGCTGATTTTTTTTTTCCATCCTTTCTCTTAAACAGTTCAGCCCTGTTCTGTTTATAATGATGCTCATTAGATAAATGGGTTGTCCTGCTTGACACTTTTTAAGTAAAGGCAAAAATGTTGGAGGATCTTGAAAATATGTTGAATTTCAGTGCAAGGTATTTCAAACCCCAAATCTCAGGGAACTACCAAACTTGAATTCATTCTCTGGGGACCACAAAAATTTGTACAAAACTGTACATCAATGCATCCAATAGGTTTTGTGATATTTTCCCTCACACAGACAAACAGATGTTCTTTCTTACTTTTTGTTTCCTGTTGTGACGCTTTAATAAAACATGTCCAGCCCAGTGATTTGTAAGATGTTATTCCCTGTACGCCCTTGTGACCTTTTGAACTTTTTCTCCTCTTCAGAAGGAAAACTTGCTCACCTGTGAGTTGAATCTCAGCTGGCAAACGCTGCAGGAGACATGCTTCCTCTTTGCAGTGGGTGGGAGGCAGAGGGTGTGATGGAGGACTGCTTTCTGTACCAGGTCCATCTGGAGAACGGAGAGAGACACAGAGAGGCTGATTAAAACAGTGCTAATGCTGACCTGTAAATCAGCCTCAATTCTCCATCGCTCACTGGGCAGAAACAGAGGAGCTGGTTGCCTGGAGCGTTTAAGGAAGCCCAGCCATTCGTTTTTGGCTTCACTAGTGCTCTCTGACTCCAACGCAGACATCAAGAATTAATTCCCCATTTGCTTACTTGTGACACACGCTAGCAGTGTTACAGAGTAGGGATGTTACTTTAATTGCTGTAGGCGACCAATAGTATTACTATATCTTTTGGTATTATCACTTTCTCAGCAGAGATCAAAACTAACAATGAACTTAACCTTTTAACAAGTATTGTCAGTGCAGTCAGGTTATGTCCTGAGTCCAAAAAAAATGTCAAATATGATGTAAAAACTATGGAGAAAAGACACGTACTTTTACAATTGAAATATTCTGAGCCAGAGGAGTTTATTGCTTACAGTAACTCATTACACTTTAAAAAAAGGTGCGTAAAACCGACAAAGTTCTTCTTTATTGTATGAACCAGCAAACGGTATGCTTTTTCTCGGAAAAATACTTTTTTTTAAGAATTTAAATTTATTGTCACATAGTAATATGTGAAATTTGTCTAATGGTGCTCCTGACGGAATAACTTCACCAGGTGTTACTGCTTATCTTAAATATTTGACACTGTAGTTTCCATCATTGCATTTGTGCGCATTTGTTTCAGTTTACTCATGATTTTGAATGAATTTGTTAATGATTACTTAAACAGTCTTAAGGGCCTCAGTTGGAGGCATCTGGACATTCTTTTTGGTTTTTGAAGACGTTTCACCTCTCATCCGAAAGGCTGGATGAGAGAAGCACTTGAAACTACCTCAACCTGTATGACTAAGAACCTACACAAACAGATTACTTAAACATTGTTATTTAGCAGTGTTTTCATTTCCAGGGCATTTTGAATCTATTTGAATATTTAAGTTTGAACTGCAACGATTAGATGATTAATCGATCGGTTAATCACAACACTAGTAGTAGCTGTCAAGTGATTTTGGATTATCGGATGGACAAAATAAGCAATTTAATAAACCATTTTAGGCCATTTAAAATATGATGGCAATTTCTACAGTTTTTTGATACTTATATATTAAACAATTAATGTAAAAAGTGGATAGTTGCAGCCCTAACATTGGGGAATCACAGAATTATTGTCCACACTGAATATAAAACAACTAAAATGAGGCTGTTACATAAATATGTAGAACAGATTTGTAAAAGCCTCTGCACACACACACAAAAGCACATTTTCATCTCAACGAGTAACTCAGAGTGAAGTCGAATGACACTGTACTGCTGCACAGCGCTCGTCTGTTCAGTCTGTGCCTCCCTCTGTGTGGTGACATTGCTTTGGGGAATGAACAAACACATCTGCCTCGTTGACCAAAGTGTCTCAAAGAGCCGCCTCTTGGCTGCAGAAGGGGAAAAGGTGGCAGCGCTGTGTGGGCGGATTAATCCACCTTGACAATTGTGAAGCAGAAGGCAGGCACACTGATGCTATACCGTCGCTTTGTGTGGACTCTGAAGTGAGGCTGTTTTTCATCAGTTGATGAAGGTTTGTGTCCAGTGAAAAAGATAAACTTTAGACACTCACCAACATCAGTAGGAAGTGGATCAAAATAAAACTGTTTTACGCTGCCATGCTGTAGTTATGTGATATATTGTGTGTTCTCTCTGTGATTGAAACGATACCTTGACGGATCCAGATTATTTAACCATGTCATCCAACTTTTAAACATTTTAAATTGGCAGAAAAACTTCAAAATGACATATGGAGTCATCAAGGTTTATTGGGTACAACTATACACTTCAATCTCTTTGGCTATTTTTGAGGTTTTAGTGAGTGTAAGTGGTGAAGATGATATTCAAAATATTTCTGTATTACTGGGCCATCAAAAAAATTAAAATTGTGATTTTTTTTTTGTGAAATTTCATCAGCTACTTAAATGTGCAGTGTGTTAAAATTAGTGGCATATAATGTTGAGAAAATAAAAAGAGATGGGAAGGGAGACCCACAACCATGTAACTATAAATTGTTTATTTCATGATTGCATATAAAATACCGTTTTTGATTTAAGATCATTAACATAGCTATAAAGATTATATGTTTGCAGATAGATTAATTTAAATTTTACACACTGATCCTTGAAGAAGGTAAACATTTATTATATTCTAGAGTCATTACTTTTTTTACTCTTCCAGTTTTGTTAATTACAGCTTATAGCTAAACAAATAAAGAAAAACACAATTAGAAATGTGAGAATATTTCACTTTAACTGTATAAGTTAGAATAATAAAAAGATACATATACAAAGGCTTATCGAAACATTTCATGACATGCAATAGATATTGAACAGGAAAGTTAATTTTTTTGAGATGCACAAATAGATTAGATTGTACATGCAGGCTATTCAGACCAACTGCTGCAAAAAGACTGATGAAGGAAGTAAACAAGTCCAGGTGACAGCAATGATTGGAAGCAGCTTGGTGGCAAAGAATCGATGGGACCTGGTGTGTGTATTTACACAGTGGTGGGCTCTAAAGCGGGTGATGATTGGCTTAGGCCATTTATTGAAAAGATGCAGCTCGGAGAAGGAGGACAATGACGCTAGAGAGCCACAAGAGGTCACAACAGAAATCCAGCATGCCTCTAAGAAGTTGGAAACAAGATGGCCAAGTAGAGGATGAGAACAAAGACCCTGGAATGACTTATGTGAGCTGGAACCAAAGCTCCAGAAAATGCAGGCCAAGCAGATTTCACCCATTTTAAGAGAAAAAAAAAAAGTTGGTTGTGGTGATGAAATTTGACATGACGTTCACATGCGTGAAGGGAAGAGTCTGAGAGACGGACAGATGTTTGGACTGACTCTGGCACATACACAGGCTGAGAGGGCTTGGACCATGCAGACAAATGAAGCACGGAATGAAAACTGGTTCTAACTCTCGTTCATGCTTAGGGGCAGCCAGAGAAACCATCTGTCCACAGAACAATTGAATCTGGCAGAGAAGCAGAAGCCGATCTGGACTCACAGGCACAGACAAGTTCAAGCTTAGAGGAGAGGCGGACTCAAACGGACAGACTTCAGGGGGGTTAAAGCCAGCTGTCACAGTGGGGGACAAAGTGTGAGAATTGTTTAAATATGGGGATGAGGCACATTTTCAGGCCATCTCAGAATATCAGATTCAGGCTTAGAAAGAGGAACCATTTTTCTTTAACCTCTGAACAGATTTGGCTGACATTTGGTGGGACACAAGGACAAATGATTGATTTCTGGTGATGATCCCTCTCGGGATATAGATTCTGGATCAGTTGGATCTTGATCAAGATGGGCACAATTATAAAACTACTGGATCGATTTTCATGAAACATTCTGTGTAACCTATATTGGTGTTACATCAAGAAACTAATGACTTAAATTTTTAGAGCAATCAAAATCGAATCCGGATCCAGGTCAGATTTAAATATGGAAGTAAAACAAAAACTAATGGAGAGATTTTTATGAAACTTGTTGTGTTAGCAGAAAATTAATGTTACGGTTTTTTGGAGCGATCAAGAGCCGATCTGGATCCTGATCCTGGATCCACATAAGTTTCAAACATGGACATAATTCATAAACAAATGAACAGATTTCTATGAATTTTTTGTGGGATATGTTTTGGCCCATGGAATGTACCGGAATCCAGGATCCCGGTACACTTCAATTACCCTAAACCTAGAAGTGGCAAAACTTATTTTCCAGGGCAATTTCATGTAAGAACTATGCACTGTATTGAGGGGGTTTTTTTAGTCTTGAATGGTTCCATTTTTGATTAGATGGATCCAATCATTTGTTCTAATATATACAGAATACAATAAAGTGTTCTCTCGTAACAAAACAATGATGCCGGTTGAGCTCTCAGAGAGAGTGAGGGAAACTCACTCACAGTGCTTATATTCTCAGCAGCCAGCATCACAGAGTATAACTCAATGGGTGTTTTCAGGCACTTAGGATCTGCTGTGGCTTTCAACATGAAACATTTTCATTGGGTTTTCAGTACTGAGGTGCTCAACCAAAACAGACACCACATGCTCCTGATTTGCGTTGGGTTTTTTTCTTAAAGTGGTTTTCAGCAAAATTAACAGGATGGATGGTTATTATTCCAAACATTAAAGCTCCACTCATCAATATTATTATATTAATTATTGTAAGATTAACTGTGAAAACCCCACTAATCTCTGCTTTTTTTTGTGTTTTTCAGCTCATTGTTTTGGTAACATTACACTTTTGATTTTGGCTGACTGTCACAATGTCATCAAATATTCAGGCAGCTGTAGGCACCTGTTTTCAGCACAAAAGTTCATAAACTTAAAATAATTATTGACTTATTAAGTACCTCACCTTAAAATGATTACAGTGATTCTCAAACCTGTCACGCCTACTTTTGGAGGAAGAAAAATTCCCAGGCCCTCCACCCCAACACGATTGTGATTGTCAAGCTCATCTTTTCTCCAAAAATGTCATTACCATTCTGTTTATTTTATTTTATTAGGTTTACTGATGTGAGTAGGGTGTCATTTTAAACTTTAAAAAGTGTCTTTTTAATTTGTTAGGGTTCCTAAAACACAGACAGATCTCCTTCGTACATGAATCAAATAGAAAATAGGGGTTGTCAACATTACTTTCGTGCGACTTTGTCTTGTTGATATCCGAACCATCTTTTCTTTTCGCCCCTGTAATATATTTCTCTATTTTGCAATCCGAGACTCTCTCTCACTGTCTAAATGTGAAATCACCATGAAAGTGTGATTTGTTTGTTTAACCTGAAAATGAGTCTGCAATCATTTTCCTGACCAAATAAAACCCAACAAGTTTTCACATGCCCCCTCAAGCACTGAACTTAATTATAGTGTTGTAATTTGATTTTTGATGCACTGCTTTAGAAATGATAACAATGGGTAAGAAAAAATAAGAAGACATCCTTTTTTAAATCAGGGAAATACATTGTTTTCACCCTTTTCTTTTACACACTAAATACACACATGCATAAACAGGACCTACACACATGGATTGTGTGTTTAGGCTACTGTATATCTCCGTTGGCAAGAATTCGACTTAGACGGAATAGACCTTTTTAGCCACCTTGGCAAAAAGTAGTAGGGTAAACACAAGTGTCCCTAACTATACTTATTAAGGTTCTGTTCCACTAAGGTCAAACACAGTCTAACATGACAACATGGCTGCTATAAGGTCTACTGTTGCTACAGCACAGCAAAATCAAAACAAGGAAATATGCATTTGAGGGGCAGAGGTGCCTATATCAGGATTTTGACACTTTGCTTAGGGGCAGCACAGCCGGGCCTAAGAGGCGAACTGACTCTGCAGCTACCAGTCAGAATGCTGTAGTGACTGCGCTATGCTGGTGTTGAATTGACCTGTGGCATTCATGCCAGGAATACTGGAGAGGAGGAAAGTGGACCAATGCGGGACAGAGTTGTTTAACAAAGTAGTCATGAATCAAAATCAAGGATAATTCAAACATGGTGTCAATCCAGCAGAAGCAAACAAAATCAAAAGCCATAAAGGCAAAATTCCAATTCCAAAACACAATCAGAAAAAAAACATGGGAACACTGAGAAAAAGAAAAACATGAAACTGGCACAAAAAGGGGGGTAACTGAGATCAATATACTATAAGGGAAAGAAGACAATGGCAGGGCAGCTATTAAAGGACACAGGTGAAACACATGAGGGAAAGCGAAAGGAGGGAAAATAACTAAAGCAGAAAGAGTGAAATGTGATGACATGACACAAAAGGAGAAAACCTTAAAAAAAAATATGGGAAATTTCCATGCAAACTGCCAAATCATAAGACAACCACTGTCTGGTGTCTGGTAAAGTGTTCTGGTCAGAACCACCAGCAACTATCTGAAGAACACAGTGAGATGTTTTACATGTAAAGAAAAATATATTCTAAATGGAGATCAAACCAGAGCTAAACAACACACATACACAAATGAAGTATTTGATAACCCACTGATCAAATCTGTGAGGTGATATTACATCCCAATCATGTTTGCAGCATGTTGCACTTGTCATAATTTGTCAAAATACAAGCTAACCAAACAATCTATAAGGGGAAAAGAATACTAGGGACGGCATGAATGCGTGCCAAGTCACCTGAACAACAACACAGACATGTAATTCATAGAAAAAAAACTGCGGCAGAGCTCCATTCCCTCTTATGTGAAGACTTTTTACTTTTTTAACATGTGCAGGTAATCTGCTCTTAAATGCAGAGAGGGAGACAGAATTGGAGAGCAGGCTAATAAAAGCTTTTATAGCTTTAGCATTATTCAAATGCAGAATGACCTAACACACCTCAATAGTAGGGGAAAAAATGAGATACATTATGGGCTTTTAATGGAGAATACATTTATGGAAAGTGTTTTAAAAAGTGGAATGTTTAAAATATACAGCAGGCCATTTTATTGTAGCTGATGTCACCTCTATACCAATATCAAAGGTGACTGGCTGTCATTAGGCACTAGAGATCGCGTTCATATTAACTACATCTGTTCTTTTTGTTCTGCTATCCTCTGCACCAGCATTATAAAACATGCTGCACTAAATGTGTAGGCAGTGTCAGAGAGGTGGAAGAGAATAATGCCTCTTCAAATGGACTGCATGTCATCATGTGCAGCCTGGCAGAGGGATCAAATTTTCAGCAGCGACTCTCCACTGTGTTTGCCTTGACACACTGGAGGGAAAGACAGTGTTATACAACAGTTCACCTTTTGTACTGTAACGTTTGCACAAGTTTCCCAGGTTTTTGGGAAGGGAGGAGCAGATGACATGCATAGAGTTGGAGAGGCCAGCTCGCATGCGAGGCAGTGTAGGAGACAATCAAACATCGTGCTGCCTAATGGGAAACTGGGGCCATAAGCTCTGGAGGGCGATGGCCAGTTAAAAACATCTGGGCCACAAGAGAATGGATGACCTCTTCCTTGAAACATGCACAAGGCTAGAAACATGTTATTTATCCCTCACTGCAACGTGCACACCGTGAAAGCCGCAAGCCTCAAGAAATGGTACTTTCCGGCGAGTGAGATTTTAGCACATTTGTGTGTCATTAATCACTGGGTATGAAGTGCTGAATGTTCCCTGAGTGAATTTGTTCCACTGTACTATTATTGGCACCTACATTTTCGCAATTCAGTGCCGAGATTCCACCACCTCCTGTGCATCTTTCCATGTGTCTTTTTAAGAAATCCCCCGTCATTTAGCATTTCGTTCTCTCCTTGTGCCGATGTGGTAAGGCCTCATCTGCAGAGAGCAGCTGCATTGCCAGAGACATGTTATTCCCCAAGCTCCGCTCCCATCAGCCACCCACTGAGCCAAACATTTCACATGAGCCACGCCTGTCAGGGACAGAAATGTTGCTGGAGCAAATGTACCATGACACACACACACACATACATATAATCCACGTGCAAAGGCACAGAACAAACACCCACACATGCCAAAGCGTATCACATATGCCCATTTTATCAGCCTGCAGCGGCAGGGTACCGAAAAGTGCAGCAAATCCAGTGTCATCTTTCAAAGCGCCTCCTAAAGATCTAATACACAGTTTTTCCTCATTCGGTCGAATTCCAGCTCCGACACTTGTCAATCATGCCGATGAATGATCTGCTTTGAAAGGGCCTGAGGCTGAGGTAAGCATTAAGCCACCACGGACGATCAGAGAGCAAATAGCGAGTTCACAGCCAATTTACAATTAAAGATATGTTCAAATGTTTCCAAAGAGAGCTAATACTTACATAAGCACTTGCAAGATAATCATGAAAAGCCATTCCAGGTCAAGTATCTTAACATGCAGAATTAAAAACACAAGCAGCACAAGCGCTTTGGCTTCTTAATTTGTTGTAAAAAAAAAAAAAAATTGTTTGATATGCACAGGATTATGTAAACACGGTGGGAGGATGGGGAATGATCCAAGATATAGCTTTATTTTTTCAGCACTACTTTCAGTTCCAGTTTCCTGTATCTGAAATTATTACCTTCACCAAGGAGGTTATGTGTTTGATTGTGTGTGTTTGTTTGATAAGCACAGGATTATGTAAACACGGTGGGAGGATGGGGAATGATCCAAGGAAGAACCCAGAGTGAATCTGGATAAAGGGGAGGACCGAAAAATTTTAATTTAAGGGGACTGCTGGGCCTAGGTGGAGGTATGCACTTTGCTGAGAGTTATTCCACTTGTTGTTTAAGCCACTTAACGTGTAACAGTTAAATCTGTAGTTACCTTTTAATAACCTTCTTTTTTTCTAATTCCTTCATGTCTTAAGTTTCTTTGGCGGAGTTTAAGAGAGCAGCCATCTTCTTATCGGATCATTGGTGGTTAAGCGAGATAATGAAACCCAAATTGGTCCAAAAGGGATAGATATCAGTGTGTGAATGTATTTGTAATGGTTACTGTCTTAAGGAGGTACCACATAAGATGGTAGTCTCGGCTACCAGTGTGTGAATGATTGTAAACGGGGGAATGTGGAAAGTGTTGACTTGAAAGACGCTATATACATGTGAGTCCATTTAACTTTTATTTGAAAATAAATTTAACCATAAAAGTCTGTTAATCATTGCCTAAAGACTTGCATCTGTTGTGCATGAACATGTATGGCTGAATTACTCCGGTGGACCTGCCGCTGTGCAGCGTTTAGTAGACTAGCCTTAAAGTCAGAAGATGACGGAGGATGTAAGCTTTGACTCACTCCAGCTGCAGGTGAGGGGCGGACCCGTGAGCAGAGACGGGTGGGGCTTAAGAAGAGCATTTATAGATAATTGTCGAACTGACTCTCAGCTATCTGTCTTACCTACTTACGTTCTTACGTTAAAAGTTTGTGTTGACACACATCAACTAACAAATACAGAGCTTGCAGAGCTCTGCGTTGTTTCATTCTCCTGGCTGTCTGTGATTTTCACTGATGTGTCTCTGTCAGGGGAGATATCAGCAGCATGTCCACAGAGAGGAAGAATAGTCAGGTCATTTGCCAGATACTATCTGACAGCCCACAGAAGGCTTGTACGTCTCAAAGTTCAGCAAAGCAGCCTTGGCTGACGTTCCTCCACTCAGGGCTGCCGGGTAATGTGACAGGACAAGACAGTGATGAGCTGAGATGGCCGTTGAGACCGATTGACTTTTGCAGTGAATGGCTGATACAAGGCACAAAAACACACACTGAGTACTATCTGCTGTGGTTGCAAAAGGGTTTGTTTGCCATGTTTGTCTGATAGGAGTTTCTTTGTGACACAAAGACAAGTTGCCATTAAAATATGCTACAAAGTTTCAAATAGTCAGTTGTATGACATTTTGATTTAATTATGCTGTTCTGAGCTGTATAGGACAAGATTGTTAACGCTTTGGTACAGCAGTAGCTCACATTTTTCTTCCATGGCTCCAGGGGGGTGATTGATGCCAATATCCTTACCCAGCTAGATACTGTAATATTTGGCCTTTAAAAGCAATTTCTGAAGTATTTATAGATTTTTTTGGGGAAAAAAAAATAACATTCCAATTTATTTACCCATAATTTGTGTATGAACTCTTAAACATGGGACAATGTCTGCCCTTTATCAACCATCGCACGTGAGGTTTGTGTAGTTTTAGTTTGTAACCTGCAAAAAGTTGCAATCCATTGTACCGAAATGACATAAGACACGGACAACAGTTGGTGTTTTTTCATGCTGTTGTGGTTTGTTTAAATCAGTACAGCTGTGAAACAGATGTGTAATTGGTGAATCATCTAACTAGCAATTAAACTGATGGTGGTAATATAACTCAAACTTCTCATTATCCATGAATGTGTGTATAAAATCTATGTGGCTAATGAAATTACACATGAAAGGTGAAAATTTGCTCTCTAACTGAAGGCAGTCATTTTGGTTTTCGATACCCAAGTCTTAAAACCTTGTTTGTGGATATATGTCCTCTTTGAATGAGATTAAACTTGTTTTGCCCACATACTCTTGTTTGTTTTGTGTGGTGCATTCACACCAAAAAAAGAGACCACTTGCAAATGTGTAGATGTGTTATGATTTCAAGAATGAAAACGACTATTAAATTAATGTGATGTTCATCGAGTGCTCTGGAGGAACTGTTCACACTTCAACCTTTTGTTGACAATGCTGTTAATTACTAATAATATAATAAGGCTCATTATTTATGAGTAATATATTGACAATAGCAACTGACAATATACCTGTGAATCTGTATCAATTTATGTTTACTCCACCTGGGTCCTTTGTGAACAGTCAGTGTGTATATTTACCAGTATTTTGTTTTCCAAATGTCCCAACCAAGTAGAAGCAGCCACAAAATTGCATCAGTGAAAGACTACCATCACGGTTAAAAGAAACCAATGTTGACTGACAGAATTGGACCTACATTACATGTCTCTAGTGTTTACCTGCCACACTTAATTATTCTTAACACATAGAAGACAGATACACCATGTGCATGTGTTACATGTGCACAAAACTGCTAAAATTTTTAAGATAAATGAAGAGACTTTGATTTTTCTGTTGGTTAGGCACAATACACAGTTGTACCTAACAACTGAGTGCACAGCACAAAGCTGAGCAGAGATTCTCCATCACATGGATGCTTCTCCACTCGCAGAAGCCCACTTGCGCATTCGCATCACAGGAATGGTCCTGGTTTAGTTACGTTCATGGGCTATGAGACTAATAAAATGCCATGGTCATTTTAGGTGTTGCACCGAATAGGCAACACTGTCTTTATTGTGCAGAGTACATCTAATTTTGGAAAACAATGAGACATGACATCCTCTAGTTCAATTGATTTGATTTATTTGTTTCAACTCCTGAAGTTGATTCTCAGCTTTGATTCTTTAGATTTTACTTATAGATTTCCATATTTGGGCTGTGTTTAAATTTGATCAAAATAGCACCAGTTTGAGCAGCAACTGGATGGATCTAAAATGAGATGAACAATAAGGCTAATTAGTTTTGGTTTACACTTTTTGTTTTATGATGTGCAGATGGGTTTGATCAAAATTAGACCTGTTCACACACACACAAACTGCACATGATGTGCTTTCCGCTGCAAGAGAGCACAACTCACAGAAAACACTGTTGTCTTGCAGTAACTACAGCTCAGAACGTGCTCCGAGTAGTAAGACAGTGAAAAATCAGCTGCTAATCTAGTGTTTGCACTGTGAAATGGCATTTTATGTCATATAATGAAATGTGTATATTATTTACATTTCAGTAAATAGGGCTGCTGGATACCACATGCCTGTCCAACAGATATCTGCTTTATCATCTATTATATACAATGGGAGCATGTATGAACCGTGCGTCCATATGTCTCGTGTTCCTCTCACATGCTCTTGACATACTGACGAATCAATTTTTTTATGGTAACAAGGTATTTCAAATATACATTCATATCTTTTCAAATAGTTAGAGAGAGAGAAAGATGACTGGTCAGCGAGTCCTCCACTGGTGAGGTCTAAATGCACTATTCACATCTGCAAGCCTCGCTTACTATTAACTAAAGTGGGATGAATGACCTGTCAAATACAATCCTCCCCCCTATGCGTCTCCCAATTACCTCCGTGGCCTGACCCCGTCCGTTAGTTCATAAACAGCCGATGTTGTAAAGCTACCATGGAAGGACTTCACAAATTAGCAAGTCAAATCTAAAGGGGTGTTTCGTGGGCTTTCAATGAGCGAGAATAGGCTCCCAGGTGATTACATAAAAGCACAGAACCCCATGATAGAGGAAGAATATGAACTGGGGAGACACCACAATATTATAGCAGTGGTTTTAATGGTTAAGAAACACAGTGATAAGTCAAACTCTGTGCTGTGGAAAAAAAGAAAAAAAAAAGCTAAAATATCTTTAGTCATACTGAATATTAAGATAATTCAGCACCAAAAGTGACAAATGCAAGTCAAAATAAAGCAATAGGTAGTGTGATTACATGTAAAACTAAATATTTTTCAGCTCAGGACAGGCATGGACCCATCTCATTATATATATTAATAAAATTGGGAAAACAGTTAAAAACCGACTCTAGGGTGCCCTTTCACTGGACAAAATGCATTAAATGTTTGCTACATTTTATACCTTTTTTGATTATTTTAGCCCCATCCCCTCAGATATCCTGAGATCCACACTTCAATGTCATGCCACAGAATATTTAGATTAATATTTAAATTTGTACCAAGAGTTTTTATCGCTTTGTTGGTGGTAGATGGGAGGGCGATAAAGAAAAACAAACTGATTTTTTCACTTATTTATATATGAACATGTTAAGTTATCTACCAAATTTTTAGCATGTCACTTTTGTCTCTCCTTATTAGCAGTGACAGGAATGTCACAAACAATGTCGACATGCTTCTGATACTTCTGTATTGTCAGGATCTGCCATGCTCTTATTCGTTGTCATTTCAGTTGCTCCCCTTTTTGTTGCCAGCATGGGAACATTGCTAGAGACTCCAGATTTTAAAGCTCTGAGACACTTAGAAATACAGAGAAGTTTTTCAGGAGGTGACAGGTTTAATCAGTGCTTTGTGAACATGTTTGACAAGGGCTTGAATTTAACTGACATTTGTTTATATGAAAAAAGGCCATGTTTAATAGTTGTTATCAGGAAATAATGATTAAGGTGGAGATACAAAAGTGTTGTTTTAGACTGAAGAAGGTCTCCTCAGAAACAGATTTATTTTTGTACAATACCTTTAGTGTATTTATGACGCCACACCAAAATTTGCCTTCACTATATGAATATTTTCTGAGTTAAAGGACCTCAGAGTACATATGGATAGGTCAAAATTTAGTGTTCTCGGATTCACATCTTTTTAATTTTCTTAAGCTTTCTTAAATCATTTTCATGTCCAATTTTGGTGTCTAGATATAAAGCCAAAAATCAGTTTTGTCTTTAACATGATTTGCTCTGTAACCAACTTTGATTATCAATATCATGAAAAAAAAAAAAAAAAGTTTCAACAGTAAAACTGCACCAGTTTAATGACACAGAGCAATAGAAAGAAGCATTTTCACCATGGATTTGTCATATGTTTTTTGATATTTCACTCACGAAAACATGAGAAAGTGCATTTTGGGAAAACACTTGAGGGCCATATCACCATGGGGGATAGGTAGATTATTAAGGCATAGGCAGTTGAAGCCAATCTGTAACTCAGAAAATATTTATATGATGAAAGTATAATTTGGCACGGCTTCATTAAATATACTGTTATAAGTTATTGTACAAAAAAAGAAAAAAAAGGCTGATTCGCTTTTTCAGAATTGGCTGATTTTATATGGACCAACCATCTAATTTTATGCCAGGTATGAATGTCCTCTCGAGAATTTCCCATTGCTCTCCACAACTGACCCCTTTCACACCACTGGACATCAGGATGAAATATTAAACTGGGAGACCTCCCTCAAGGCATTTGGCAGCCTCGCACTCTGTCCTTCATGTAGCTGCAATGAAAGATAAAAATGTAGCACAATAAACTCCGGACTGTGCCAGAGCCTCCCATAACTTTGAAGCATCGCACTCCCAACAGTAGCGTAAAGTAGTCACTGTGCTTCCAACTAGGCTATTTAAAGCATTGTGGACTACTCTCGGAGGACAGTGTTCTCTTCATTTAATCAAAGTTGCCATTGAAACTAAAAAAAAAATTTGAGAAAGTTACACCTTAGAGCAGCAATGTTACTTCACAAGCTTCAGAAAGGGATTGATTAAAACAGCTGTATTTCTTTGCTTGGTTTTCTGATTTATTTATTTTTTTACTGATAAAAAAATGTCCCCATAACAGTGCACTATGGTTTCATCACAAGATTTCTGAACAGCACACTGAGAGTTGAAGTTGAAATAATTGAGAATGATACAATTTGATTAAAAACCTCTTCATTTTGATTCTACTAGCAAAAAAGTTGATCTGGTTTTTGTGCTTATGTTACAAGGCTATATTTTTTCAGTAATGTGTAAAATGCATTATAGTTTATATTTTTGTAGGATAAAAAAAAAAGCACAGACCATTTCAGTGCTCTTAGGATGATAGTTTGTTATTCACACTGACTCCGACCCCATAAACCTCACCATTTAATAAGTTGGCATGAATGCTGGTGTAGATATTATGACATCATAAATCCCTCCAGGCGACACAGTGGTGTTGTGGTTAGGGCTGTCACCTCACAGCAAGAAGGTTCTGGGTTCGATTCCCGGGTCAGGGCGTTTCTGTGCAGAGTTTGCATGTTCTCCCTGTGTCTGCGTGGGTTCTCTCCAGGTACTCAGGCTTCCTCCCACATTCCAAAAACATGCAAAACTGGGTTTAGGTTAATTGGTCATTATAAAATTGCCCGTAGGTGTGAGTGTGGATGGTTGTTTGTGTCTATATGTCAGCCCTGCGATGAACTGATGATTTGTCCAGGGTGTACCCCGCCTTCGCCCAAAGATGCAGAGATAGGCTCCAGCGACCTCCAATAGGATAAGCGGTAGAAAATGGATCAATGGGAGGGAATTCCCTAAAGATGAATTCTAATTGCTTTGGTGTTTTGTCTTCTTGTTTCTATTCTGACAATATTTCGGTAAGGCAACGATTTTCATAAAGACCAGTTTCGTAGCCAGACAGGTTGCCAAACTGACAACAAATGATATGCATGAACACACCAGTGTCATCTGTCAATGTGTCGATTCAGAAGGACAGATCATTCATGCGACCAGTCGCTGTAACTGCAAAGCACCATCAATGACATACAGGACAAAAAAGGAACACACCGACTACCAGAAATCAAAGACATTACCGACATGCGGTGAAAATGAACAATAACAACAGATCAACACCAAATTTTCAGCAAATAAATAAACAACATTTATCCTATATTACCAATTTATGTTTATACACTTCTGCCCACCAGTGAAAGTGCAGTTTACATCTTTGTCTGCTCAGAGTCACAAAACATCTTGGTAACTGATAAAGATCATGGTGCAACAACAACCAAAGAGCCAGTGGTGGATAAGAATGCTCCAAATATAAATGTTGCTGGAAACAATGGAATGTCCATACTCATATTTAACTCAGCAGCGCAGAGGTCAGGGCGTTTCTGTGCAGAGTTTGCATGTTCTCCCTGTGTCTGCGTGGGTTCTCTCCAGGTACTCAGGCTTCCTCCCACATTCCAAAAACATGCAAAACTGGGTTTAGGTTAATTGGTCATTATAAAATTGCCCGTAGGTGTGAGTGTGGATGGTTGTTTGTGTCTATATGTCAGCCCTGCGATGAACTGATGATTTGTCCAGGGTGTACCCCGCCTTCGCCCAAAGATGCAGAGATAGGCTCCAGCGACCTCCAATAGGATAAGCGGTAGAAAATGGATCAATGGGAGGGAATTCCCTAAAGATGAATTCTAATTGCTTTGGTGTTTTGTCTTCTTGTTTCTATTCTGACAATATTTCGGTAAGGCAACGATTTTCATAAAGACCAGTTTCGTAGCCAGACAGGTTGCCAAACTGACAACAAATGATATGCATGAACACACCAGTGTCATCTGTCAATGTGTCGATTCAGAAGGACAGATCATTCATGCGACCAGTCGCTGTAACTGCAAAGCACCATCAATGACATACAGGACAAAAAAGGAACACACCGACTACCAGAAATCAAAGACATTACCGACATGCGGTGAAAATGAACAATAACAACAGATCAACACCAAATTTTCAGCAAATAAATAAACAACATTTATCCTATATTACCAATTTATGTTTATACACTTCTGCCCACCAGTGAAAGTGCAGTTTACATCTTTGTCTGCTCAGAGTCACAAAACATCTTGGTAACTGATAAAGATCATGGTGCAACAACAACCAAAGAGCCAGTGGTGGATAAGAATGCTCCAAATATAAATGTTGCTGGAAACAATGGAATGTCCATACTCATATTTAACTCAGCAGCGCAGAACATGTATGCAATCAGCAAGGTTTGTGTAAAATGTTGTCATTCATAACTACCATATCAATTCTCAATAATAAGTACAAGTTTGTCCAATAGGTCATAGTGACCTTTGATCTCTGACCAGAAAAAATGTAATCTGCTCATGCTTTATTTCAAAACATGATTTCTCCAACTACACCTCTTGACAGCACAGAGGCAAACAAACACCTTTAGTCATTATGGACATGGACTACTTAGTTTTTATCAGGAACATGTGCTTAAAACTAATCACTTGCTTGGCTTTTAGCATATACAGTTATAAGCTGTGGAAAAGTGTCAGGACATTTTTCTCTTCTTTTTGCATATAAATCGTCATTCGTGTAATAAAATTCAAGCAAATGGACTTCAATCGTGTAAGCTAAATTCCCTCACAGGCTAATTTCTAATCCATCATTCTATCAAACTGTATGAGCTATACCCACAGGATGTAGGCCGGTGTCTCGCTCATGGCATGGTTCAATAAAAACTAAGATTAAACGATTTATCTTCTCATAATATTCAACCATGAATATCAAACAAGGCTGATGCCGTGGTAATGAGAGAAGAGCCCTGAGAGTATGGCCATCTATTGGATTTCCAAAATCAATGCCGCGGGATAGGAGGAAATGCATGAGCCACCTGCAAACACTGAATCTTAACAATGGAACGTACGCGCTGAATCCCCTGAAATGCTCTCCGCATGCCTTGCAGGGCACAAAGTTTCTAATCATGCCTTCACTGACATAAGTCTTTAGCTTCCCTTAATGCAGGAAAAGTTTGCTGAGCAAGCACATGCTTTATCAACGCTTCCAGCTCTCATTTATTCAGTTATTCCCATTTACGTACATTATCTGGAACAGTAAAGCCTTAGGAGCTGCATTCCAGGGGTCTTCCCTTGTGGTTTTGTGCTTTCATCAAACTGCAACACAATGACAGTTATTGAATTATCTCCACATAGATTTTCCCAGCTAAAGCTAGAAATTCAAACCGCTGAGTTTCAGCAGAGTTTCTCTAACTTCTAGGCGAGTGTCTCCCCTATACAGGCTTAGCGGCGTAAGTGATTTGTGGTGAAACCTGTTTGAGTTCTCTGGAACATGAGGGAAACATTTAAGCAAGCTCTCTAAGAGGAAAAATGCTGCTCACTAGAAAAATACTTAGCAGAAAGTGTCACAGAGGGGAATTATCGCTGCAAACGAACAGGGTGTGTCTGGAAACGTAATACCAATAGTCAGCCCAGGCTGCCTCATCAGGGGAGTGATATAGTCCCCGGAGTCTTTCACTCTCATAAATCCACATGTCGACCTTGTCTCTGTGCTAAAAGATAGGCCCATTGAGTTCTCCCTTTGGGACTGACATGCTTTTCATTATGGGGACAATGGTGTTGCAGGTGCAAACTACTCACGTTCCAGATGGTTCTGCTTTGACGTTGAAACATGGCATAGTAAGAGAGTAACCCTGACGCATGCAGAACACGGAGCAGGAGATTTTACTGAGAGATAGATGTCAGCCAGGGCAAAAACCAAAACAGCTGTCTTTAGGGGTAATGATACTACGTTTTACCAAGTTTTCATGTATTTGCACCAGTGAATGTTGTTGTATTTTCACTGACATAAACATGTCCTGCAGGTGCAAATGCAACTGCAACTTTTTTGGCTAGTTGTCATCAGACTCAGTCCTCCCTCGAAACAGGGTGTTAACATAAGAGAGAATGAAGACGTGCCTGCATAACATCATCAAATAAACAATGTCAAAGTTATTTTGGCTTGTAACTCTTACAAGGAAGGAAAAAAAATTGCCGAGTCACAACTTTCACTCATAGGTTCTATATCTGAAGAGGTAAAATACACAAGCTTGTTTGTGTACAAGCTGTGTTGTTTGTGTGTGGACATCTTTGCATGTAATTCAATTGAACTTTTGGGCATGATGCTATAAAATTAAAACATACTCTGTTGTTTTGAACAACATACCTTCTTGAAAAATTGTGTTTTGAGACCAGATGGTAACATATTTGTGCTAACATATTTTTGTTATCGAAAACAGAATTTTTGTTTCAAAAAACCCCAAGCCACATGGTAACTTTATCAAATAAGCAAAAAAAAGATTGCTTCTGTCTTCAATTTCACACATTCATGCCTTTGATGGGCAGAGCACATGCATTACGCCGAGGAGAGCAACAAATATACATCACTACTGTCTTCACTGATACGGACACTTTGGTTGACATTTCACAGAATGTAAACATCCAGAGGAGCTTGGAAAGTTGTTAGCCTGATAGCTATGGGGGTTACAAAGGAGAGACACTAGACTGAGGCATCGGCTCGCCTCCTACTGGGAAGCTGACACTGAGCACCTCTAAATATTATCATGGGAGAACACATCAAGACTAGCTCTGCCAACATAAAGCTTCCACTAGGTTCAGTAGGTCAAGAAGTCCCAGAGGATGAGCTAAATGATAAGGGCCGCTGCACTGCACACTAGACAGATATGAGCTCCACTCCACTCCAGCAGGTGTGACTTGCTGGAAGCAAGACGGCTGTGGTGGTCCGCTGGCTTTCATTATTCCTTGCTTGTGGGCTTGCATTCTTCCCCCGAGAACACAATTTATAAAGTCTATTAGATGTTTATGGGACATGTGTACATCAAATGAGAATGTGCAGAACAGCCCTGGCTCACCCGTTGTTGTTTTCATTAGATCATCAGACAGCGCCTGCTTTGAACAATTGTTTCTCATTTCAAAGTCAACAATGAAAAACTAAATAATAATCCTGTTGCTTATCATCATCATCATGAATCTTTCGTTGCAGGGATTCTTTAAACACAAATCCTAAATATATCAAAAGACAATAGGAGCCCTAGATAATCAGATGTATGTAGGTTTAGATTGCTCTCTCTTTCTTTGTCTTACTCTTTTTCCTCTGTTAAACAATGAAACCAAAACAATTCTTTGTCCATTCCTGCACAATTTGAAAGAGCTCATCCTCGGTCTGGATCAATTTAAAAGAAACAGATATAACTACTGGACAGTTTTTCATGAAAAATTGATCATACATCAAGGAACAGCTGTTTAAAGTCTGGGGATGGATCCAGGTTTGATCACTTTCAAACATGGTGATATCACAAAAACCAGTCATTTTCAAGTCAGTGAATTATACTTCATTTCAGAGAACACTTAGCAGTGGAATTGGTTCTCAGTTCTTTCATATGGATTGACCCTGTGGTTTTACACCAGGTATGAGTGTCCCTTCAACAACAACAAAAAACAAACATCAACTTAATGGATATTGTGTTTGCCTCTTTACAGATCCGAAAAAGACATAGCAACATTTACTGTTGTAACATCTGACTTTTCAGCTCCTGAAGGCTGCACTGTGCTCACCATCTAGACATTAACTTTGTGTGCCTGCGGTTTGGTGCTGTTTGTTAATCAAGACGACTATCTGTTACTGCTTGACATTGATGAGCGTAATGAGAGTGAACAAAAAATTACAAATCAATGAGCTGAAAGACCTTCAAATTCCTTGCAGGGCTGAGAGTGGCAGCAGAACTAAGGGATGAATTTCTGCAGTAATCAATATCATCTGAGACATTGTTAATGGCTAAAGATAAACTAGGCAAACTAGTCGACATGCAACTGCAAGGGTTTATCCTCAAAAATCCCTAATTTACACACTTCAAATAGTTTTTGCGCTGCCCTGCTGACATGAAGGATTCACAGCTTGACTAAAAACACGTTTGATGAAAACAAAGATGGCACGATGACACATCAAGATGTCACCATGACAGTATTGATCACATTATTTCATTTAGTGTAGATTGGACTCATAGTAATGGAGACATCGAAGAAAATTGTATTCTTTTTACATATGGTGGTCAATCCTAATGTCAGAGGTGAAAATCTATAAGTGCAAAAAATGAAGATTTGTGCTGTTGTACACACACAAAAAAAATGATAATTACAAGATAACAGCAGCGTCTGTCGCACTTTAAACAGTTAGGGTGCTGCATTACCCCTGCAGCTCTGTCTTCTTAGAAAACTTGATTAAAATTTGTGCATCCACCCAGTTAAGTGGAGCTGCCCCAGAATTTAGTAGCAGAAGAAATACAAATATTCATCAGTGCTGGTTAAATTTGTGAGAAATTTCATGGTGTGCAATTTCTAAATACTGCAATAATGAGCCTCAGTCTCTGCTTTGGAGAGGAAGCTGTTGAGAGTTTAGAATTAGAAGTGTACAAATCCAGAAGGCTTCATCATTACAGCTGAAAATAAAACACAAATATATTAGATATGAACAAGCTGTGAGTCTGTTTTTTTTCTACAAGTTACAGTAAATCATTTTTGTTTACATTTAAATACATATGCCAAGGTTGAAAAAGACCATCTTTCTACACTGATGATTAATAGCTTTAATTTTAAATAAAAAAGGCAAAATTTCTCATGCTGAAAACATTTTATTTAGGCCAGCATTAAACTCACCAATATGTTTGACCCTTAAAACAGGAGGGTTAATCCCACCAACGCTGCTCAACAATTAGGTTAAACAGCTATTAAAGGGCACAACACCAGAACATGAATCACAAACAAGTGGTCCAGAAGTCAGGCTAGCTGCGAAATGCTCCAACTGTCATTTACAATGCGTGTGCAAAGACTAAATGAGGTCTCTACATCCAGAACCCTGAAGGTACAAAGAGCTCCCGGACTTCACTGCATTCTGTCAAAGAGCACATTTCCATTACAGCCATCGTTGTGAACATTGATGAGGGTGGCTACCCATTGAGACTGTGATGCTTATGTGTGCTCAGACAGAGGTTTGTGTGTCACCACTGCTGCAGGACTGCAAAGCAATTTCCCAGCGAGCAGATCTGCACATGGAATCGGTAAATCACATTCCTGATTACTCTGAGGGGAAAATGGACTACGTATTGTCTCTCACAGACGAATGTATGCTCCAGGCCAGGTAGATCTTATTTTTAGCGCTAAAATAAGAAAACCCCAAACACCTCCTCCTCCTCCTCCATGAGCCTCTCATTCTGTTAAACTCCAAACTGCTTTCCCCCCTTTTCACTTTGCTCTTTTTCTCTTTCATTACATTCCAAAACTCATTTGTCCAGCACTCGCTACTTTAGTTCTGGTTCCCTAATTTCCTTCAAGGGGGCAAATTCAATAACACCTCCATGACTGCATTAATTGAAAGTTGTGGAGTGATCCCAAAAGTTTCTCAAAGCTCACTATCTGGGGTTTTTTTTTTTTAATTTTATTTTATTATGGACTGTCCTCCTCCATAAAGGAAATGAATTCTGTCCTCAATACATGTATGTATGAAACATCCTAACACCACATACTTATCATAAGTACTTATATCAAATTGTTTTTTTTAATTTTTGTAGGTCATGATTTCACATTAGCTAAAAGGTTATTTTTCCTTTATAAGGCCTAGCAATGTTCTTTTTAAGTGAACAAGTTTAGAGACTAAGAATATGTCATAAAGGTGCTCCTGTTCTGGCTTTTTATCAGTCTTTTATCAGGCTCTGATTTGGTACAGCTGAGCCAATATCACCTTCTTCTTTAAGAAAAACATTACAAAAAGATGCAGTAGTAATTTGGAAGTCAATTATCATGGCATTCATCAAACCTTCGAAGCATTCAGGTCG
>KV751342.1:1836907-1858868 GCA_001698575.1 Mola mola
ATTGTAAATAAAGTTCTGAACTGTGCCGGTCTAGATTTGTGCTGTTCTTGGATCCGCTCTCACACCTCTTACAAATAGCTTATAAAATGAAAAAAGTTTGACAAAAATTTAACTAAACTAATAATAAAAGTGTACAAAGACTGAGATTAAATCTAAAACAGCTGCTAAAATGAAGTTTAAACCCAAGTATGTGTTCGTTTTTGGAATTATTTTTGACCTGTGTACTGATTCTTTAGGTTCCACTTCCATCCATTTGAAAATAGATACTCAAAGTGTTAAAATTGAATAATGTCTGTTCCTTGTCGGCCATTTGGACCAGGTTCAGTTGTTCTCGCCAGGAAACATGAAGAATTGAGTCTGAGAAATGAAACATTGAAGGCATTCATTCAAAGCTGTGACAACGAGACTTTGATAAACCACAGGGTGAATCTGTGTGTGAGTTGCAAATCAAAACAAATATGAATGAGAAGAGACGCATACGGCGGCCACATCCCCCGGAGAAAACCAGCTCACACTTTATGAGTGTCCGGCAGAGCTGCCTTTAAATCAGAATAGAGTTGAGTATGCAACTCTATCTCGAGAGTAAGTTCCCAATCACATTAATCACACATTTCCCATTAAAGCTCTCTTCATTTCTGCATTACAAAAAAGGCAAATGATACAGCTACAATAATAATTAAAAAAAAATAATACGTAATATAAAAACAATTTTTTGCAATAGAGTTCACCAATTTTATTGACATGTTTCAAGAGTGAAAATTAGGCAGGATTGTATATAATTAAAAAAGAACTTGACAAAAATGGTCAGATACCTCATGGATAGTGGCAGCTTATTGTATGTGACAGTAAAGTCAGTAAATGTAAGTATTGTGGACTTATGAAGACCTTGCGAATGGGGACATATGAACATCAGTCTATGGAAAAATAAAGACCTTGAAAATAAAAAAAAAATCACTTGTATCCATGACTCTAAACACCAGTATCCAACATAATGACCTAAGCGAGACTCACTGTATTGAATCCTGGAAACAGACGGACTGCTGAGGCTGTATCCAATGGAAATGGGAGAAACTGCTTAATGCCCAGTGAGGTCTGTAAGGCGGGCATGGTGGGCTGCATCAGGGTCGGCATGAGGCCATTTTGAAATGTGTTACCTGTAGGAGGGAAAGAAGGCAACATGTTGGACGTCAGTCGTGGGATATCCAGGCTTTTGTAGTCAATACACAGTATTTTTTACAAACTTATCTCTATGAACGCAAGATCCCCTTGCAGGCTGTTCTCTAAGCTTTCAAAAATCAAAAGCCACAAATTTGCTAAATTTGCTACTTAAAGAGACTTTACTCATACTAAACTAAAATAAAAGATTTCTATTTTAATAGCTTGGAAAAAAATACAAATGGAAAATTGTATATTGTTACGTTGGCGACCTTGAATATTTTTTTTTTTTTTTTCCCCCCCGCCCCAACTACTTCCAGTGCCATTTATTAGGTATTGCGCCATGGTTAAGATAAAGGTCTCTGTTACTCTAAAGTAGCTCAAAGATTATATCTACGATGAAGTAGCTGCAGTATTTATGTCTGAATTTATCTCCTTTTACAGTCAGACCCAAGTCAGAGAGAGCCAGCCATATACGCATGGATTTGCCTGATGATGCAATGATGTTTATCTCTCCCAAACAGATGTTCTCATTCTGAAATTGTCGCCATGAGTGGCCGATGTGGAGTGACTGCGGCTGGCAACATGCAAATCATGAGACGACTCAATGGCAGGAGAGGCCTGACACACATGTCTCGCGGAAAAACACAAAGTAAATACTTCACTTTTGTTGTCATGTGCCTACGCCCCGCCAGCGGAGCACTTTATAGACCACCAATTGGAAACAGCACAGGGCAGCTTTCAAGAAAAAAAAAAAAAAAAAAGTAACAGCTTTCCAAAGCATTAGGATTTAAAGAAGCTATTTCACAAAACTGTAATAAGAAACAGAGGTATGATTTATGTTCTGTCCTGTGCATTGAACAACAATGGAACTCTGGGCAAGCAGTATCAAAGCACCATCTTGTGACACATAAAAGCAAGGCCCCAGCCATTGCTAAGAGATAAATAAAAGGCTTAAAGATAAGAGGAGAAGAGGGAAAGACCACAGACTGTCCCCCTTCTCCCACTTTGTCTTCTGTCTTCTCCCTCCAGTCGCCGGAGCGCTGCCATCTGTTGGAAAATGAACACATGCTGTCTCTCATGCGTAGGCATGTCCTAGTCCTAACTTCAGTAAATCATTTCCTTCTGCAGGACGCATCCAACCATGCAACCCCTCTGACATGCCGGGCCCGATGTCAGCCTGCCGGCACGCCTTGCCACACGCCCAGCCAAATGCTATTCACAGCTCCAACGTGCACAGTCACAACAGATCCTGTTCGAAGCAGCATGCTGATGTGTGGGATTAATGTGCAGCTGGATGAGGGGAAACAAACTGAAATGTGAATTCCTTTGAATAAGGTCTCACTCAGTGAGAGATAGGTGATTGAATTGAGGATGTCAGCTGTGTTTTCGGCATCAGTCAGAAGTGTTTAGTTCCACCTCTGAATGAAAAAGCACAGTGAAGTGTTTTTTGACACTTGTCAGTTGTTGAAGAAGTGTTTAGATCTCTACCAAAGTAAAAACAGCTACAGTAGAATGGATAAATAAGCTGGTGCAAGTATAGGTTTTAATGTAGAGTTTAATGTTGCCACTGAGCAAAGGGAGCCCGTCTTATCTACTAAAACAGGGCTTTATATTAAAATACTGTAAGCCAGGTGGTATATTGTTTCAGAGGCTGGTTTTCTTTATGTTTGCACTAACAAACTTTGACTCAGATGGAATAGCGGTCGTCCAGTGATCGAAAGGCTTCTAGTTCGATCCCAGACCCTGCAGTTAACAAGTCGAAGTGTCCTGGAACAAGACACTGAACCTCAAATTGCTCCTGATGCTGCGCCATCAGTGTATGAGTGTGTGAATGGTGAACGCTCCTGATGAACAGCGAGGTAGTCGCTGCCACAAGCGTATGAATATGTGTGTACATGGGTGAATGCAAAACCTGTAGTGTAAAAGCGCTTTGAGTCAACAATGACTAGAATATATAAATAAAGGACTTTTACCATTTACAATATGAACAGTGCAGGATTTAACAAATCTTTGCACGTAACTATTACCCTATGAGAACAGATTATTACACTGTATGTATGAATTTATTGAATTTATATATGAAGTCATTTCCCTCCATCAAGGTTCCTGTCGGTGAGATTAACCTCCCAGTGCTAATGTCTTGCACCTGCGTCTCATTGTTTTCCTCTCCGCCATGTATTTAGTCTGTGTCATCCTTCCCTCCTGTGGCAGATAGTCTTTATCCCAGTTTAGTGTGAGAGATTCAGCGTTGTTTCCATCTGCTCTGGTCATCCCTTGTACTTGAGGTTTTGGACACCGATGTCTGTCCATCTGGCTTGATGGGTCCTGAAATTCTACAGCATTAATCCAATCTCTCTCTGATCCTCATACAGACAACACAACAATAACGTGTTTAGGCACTTACACCCCTGTTCATGTAGCAGGTAGTTATCTTAAGAGTCCACTTAAACACGTTTATATGCTAATAATATGTAAATGAACAGCCTTGCTAGCATTTAGGCTGTAAGTAGCACCAAAATGCAAGAGTTTAGCAGGTAGAATGTTTATTTTCTGTCACTTTTAACCACCATGACTGCTGGGCTCCAAACACCGCAAACATCTAGGTGACCACCCAATACTGTGCCTAAAAGAGACAGACAGAGCCCTGCCCTGTTAGCATTATGCTAATATTTGCTGTTTTTCTATTAAAACACTAAAGCTGAGGCTAATTGGATACTATTCATTTATCAGGCACTGTTGTGTCAAGAGTTTATCTTGATACAGATAAAACTGTCTGAACGATACCAGTACTTATCACAGCAGCCATTTTGGCCGTAAATATTAGCATAAACACGGGTTTTCCCACTGATACTAACTAAGGCTCTGGCCCCGTTCAGGTTGAATGGAAATAGTAAGCTTGATGAGTTTTTCTTATAACACCTTATATACCTACAACTACAAAATTGCTGCCATGAAAAAGGAAAGAATAGTTGTGCAGATTTACTCTGGACTAAAGTGGTGGACCACCCGACAGTCATCATTAACTTAAGACCTGCAGTGCCAACAAACCTAAAAACAAACCTGGTTTGGTCAAAAGAGAACTTGCGTGAGTAAATGTACTTACTTTGACTACATCAACCATTTACAGGACTTACTGTCATCCAACCCTCATACCTTCCTACCACTATGCAACGAGGCAAACAAAGGCACATTGTTCTTCTTTTGTCTCCTACTGTGAAATGCAGTGAAACAATTGAAATCTAGTGAACATGCCCAAACACAAAGGCACATTCCAGCCTGCAGCCGGACTTAGAGTGTCTGTCAGCAGCGGCAAAAAAGTGCACATATAAGGCAACACAGGAAAATGAGGCTATGACTGAAGTTTAAACTCTGAGCAGCATGCTGACTTCAAGATAATTCAAGACAGACAAGTGCCTTTTGCAGCAGCCTCTGGCAGGAAGGAAAAGGTGACAGAATTTTATCACTTTGTTAGACTATTTGACTTGAGTTTGGCTTAAAGTTTGTTAATATTTGACGACAACTCTGCTGGCTGAGTGCGGGGCTCAGCCTGGCAGGAGTCTGTGCAGCCGACTCTGTCATCTACAACACTTTGCATCAAGAGTCGCTCCACGCTGAAAGGTCAGCAGGAGACAGCCATTAAAATAACTAGTGGAAGACCATTTGAGCTGCTTGGGAACATTAAAGCCTGGAAAAAAGGAGGAATTTATTAGATTGTATTCAGTCTTCATTTTATGTTTCTGGCAGGAGAATTCACTGAGGTGATTAAAATGAAAGTAATCAAAGTCAAATGCAAACTCAGACAGAACTTAATTGGAATGAAAAACCTTGTTATGTTTCGGCATTGCCATTTTTACACAATATTCCCAGGCCTGATTAATTTCCACAGTGAATGAAGTCTTTCAGCTGAGTGACGGCCTCTCACTATAAGTTTTTCATGCAGCCACTGACAGCAAGTATGTGATGGTTAGAGGTTTGTTTGTCCATGTAAAAATACTGCCACAGGTTTGTATTTTAGGACACAAACTGTAACGAGTGGCTTCTTTCTGTCTGACAAAAAACTTGAATAACCAGTCGTTCAAATAAAAACCTAGTGTGTGTATAAAAAGGGTGATCATGGTCTTATTTACCTGCTGTTTGCTGTCTGCTCTGAGGTCGGCGGTAGATATGGACACGGTGGAGCTTAGCCCAGCCACATGTGCATCTGCCTAGAAAAATTACCACCGCTTCTAAATTGTCGGCGGGTGGGCAGCCTCAAATTCTGAAATAGCATTTTTGCGGTCCAACCTAAGCTTTACACAGTCTTTCAGTCAGGTTGGAGCTGTTATTCAAACTTGCTTCGTACTACAGTGTGCTGTAGCTACTTGAAGTTTCTTGTTTCGTGTTTGAACATCGAATCGCTCTGAGAGACTTTGACACCATTAGTAGCCTAGCAATGAAAATATCAGGTTTTTAATAATACATAATGCAAATTACATGGTGACAGCTATCTTACACACAGTAAGATAATGAAAAATATATTTTTTACAAAATTTTTGTATTAAAATTTCTCAATTTCACCATGTATCATTAAGTAGAAAATCACTATCTGGGATTCCTAACAAAAACACACACACACACAGACAAAATCTGCAATATGTGGCGCCACATTGAAGTTAAATGAATGAATTCACATTTTAATCAGCAGGGGGCCATGATGTTAAATACTGTGGCAACCTCGCAACGAATTGTGAATCGAAACGAGTCAAGTTTTGGTAAACTTTTAGTTTTTAGCATTATCATTCTTTTCATCCAATTTAGTCGGTGGAGCTAATAGCACAGCAAACAGTCATGGGTCAAGTGTCGGTATGCAGATGGACATGCAGGTGAGTTCCACAGTTTCTCATTCAGATCAGTCCTCCCCTCGTCAAAATATGCAATATGCCGCAATCAACCGACCAACATGGCTGCACCCACAAAGTCCAAAAAAATTCTAAATACAGATTATTTTCCACAAGTGTGGAATGCGTAACATATAATTTTGAGTAGTATGCATCCCTGTCCCACACATCATTTTCACCTGTGCTGAAGTGTGGCATTAAATATTCAAAAGACAACAAGGTAATTGGCTAAGAGAAACAGAGTTGTGCTAAAGATTTTGAAATTAACAGAAATTTTATATTATCCATCTTTGCAGTTTATTTACTGCTGCTTCTCTACATTATAGTAATGTTAATATCGCTTAGTTTAGATATCTTGACTGCTTATTTCCATCATGATACCAAAATTAGGCTACTGTAATTAACATCATACAAGTTCTGTTTTATGTTTGCTTTAAAGTGTATAGTATAAACTGATGCCACTAAGTGATAACCAAGGCTAATTTGAAATGCGCATCTCTAGATGGGCCTTTAATATACATATAACTCAAAAAACACATCAAAGTCAGTACAAACACAAAATCATGTTCAAGAAAATACAATTGAATGTACCACCAAATAAGCAGAAAAAAAAAAACACCAGAAGTTTTTATTTTTGAGTTTAGCAAATAAGAAATTCCATGTGTTGATATCACTCAGACTCCAGAATCACACTTTTAGCCACTTTTAGACTTTTTTTTAGGAATTACAAGACAAGAGACAGACGCGAGGTGAAACCTCTGACGCAATGGTGAAGAACTGAAGTTTTTCTTAAAAATGGTTCAAGTAGGAACAACATAGTTTTCATTTGAAGAAAAGGTTCAAGAGGAAACACATCTTGACATATCTGGATGAATTATTGTTTAAGACTCACTCTGCTCTCCAAATGGAAACTGAACTATCCAAAGTCAAAGCACACAGTGGAATCTACTATGAGAGGACTAAGGGTAGAGGGTATCTTAAAAAATCACGCTTCGCTTCCTCAGTATTTCTGTTCTTCCAATTGTTGTTTACAAATTAGTATTTATCAATCCCTGTTGCATAATTAATCTGCATTTTCATCCATCCAATCCACTAACATAAATAAAGATGGATCACGTGTTGCAACTTGACCGGGAAGCTGAGCTGCATTACGGAGTAGTCCCATTCGCCCAGTCATGAGCAGTCATTGATCATTGATTAGGATGTTTCACACTTTTTGAATCAAGAAATGAATCAAGACAAGACTGATGGACAAACACCAGCATGATAAAAACTACTTAAAAAGACAAAGACTGTCATTGGAAAAATAATTTGAGGAATATTTTGAGTGTTTTTTTTTTCTTTTTTGTTTTCTTTTTAATTTAAAGTACTACCTAAAATACTAAGGATAAGGAGGGTTTTATGATGTAAACTGTATCCCACCTGCAGCGGGTGATCGAAATGCTTTGGCTTCACTTTTCCTCACACTTATGAAGGCTGTCTTTATATTCCGTCTCACACTCCAAAAAGCCCAAAACACGCAGCAAGAACCTTGTATTTGAGCTTTGCTCTGAAAGCCCAATATCATTCCAGGGATTCAAACTAGCATCCTTCAGGCTTTTGGTCCTCCTCTTTAATCTCTACCTACTAACCAAGTTGCCAAGACTCTCTTGCAGCCCACCTTAAAGTAGCTGGTAACATCAACCCTCCGATGCACATTAACCACGCGCCTCCGCCTCCTCTCTGCAGCTTTTCTACTACAGTAATCATTTTTCTGGAATACCTGCTTAGCTGCATCATTATTTCATTATCACTGAGCAAATCGTCAATAACAATGAAATCAGGTATAAGGCCACATATTTCCCCAGCTCTGCATTTAGTAATACAAAGTTTACAGCATCTTCTGCTTTTTATTTAAGCTTTTCCATGGCTTTTCTGCACTCTCAGCCTCATATTTATTTTTTTTTTTTAGCTGCATTGGGCAACTGTTTTTTAGTAAAACTCTAAATAACTCAAATCCACCTGCACAACATCAAATGCTAGACAAACAAATTTAGCAGCTAGCTTTCACAGTCACATATTAGGTATTTTGGCCAACAAATCAGCGCTAATAGAAAACATGACACCAAATGAATGTTAATCTTGCTACGTGTCTGGTTGTCCAAACAGCAGGCCAAAACATAAGCCATTCCCATTTATGCAGCTGAAAAAATGCAACTAATATTTACGTTTCCAGTCTCTTTCACAGGCCAAACTAATCAATGCAGCTTTGAAGACCTTGTCAGTTAGGAAGCTTCGGGCTGCATATTCTGAAAGATAATTTTAATTAATCAAATTACCAAAAACCAGTTGACACATTGAACCCGGGGCTTTTTTGCTTGCCTTGCTCCGAAGCGTAATGATGTAGTACTGAGATGAGATCCAACTTTTGGAAATGTCTGGAACGGATCAGAATTGATGACTATTTTCACCCACTGGCCTTTGTTTATGCATACCCTTTGAGGTTGTATTTAATGATGCAGCACATACAGTGCGAGGCATTAAGAACAGCTCATTGGACATAATGTGTGTGAGTTTGGCCTGTGTGTGTCATCATGTGCTTTAGACTGTCCTCTCCATTGCTCTTCCTGAAATATTCACTTGCCTGGGTTCAAGTGTTTCTGCTCCTGCGGCGGCATGTTGAGAGATTTGGGAGAGAGTAAAAATGATGTCTGGAGGACACAAACTGGCATTAAGAATTAATCATCTAGTGCAGATCTCATCCACCTTCCCACCTCCACTCAGCGTCCTGAACTTGGCCGGTCCTCTGATAAGATCTGTCCGGAGTGTGCAAGCGTTCTGACAGAGCCTTAAAAATCTAGCAAACCCTTAATTTTCCCTCAGCAAACATAAATCCAATTATTAGATAAATCTGAAATCCACTGGAAGTCATTCGTATGCTGATGACATTTGTGATGTCATTGACACAACTTTGTGTTTTCATGGAGCCTTAACAGGTTCTAAGATCAGCACTTCCTTCCAAGCAAGGAGGATAAAATTATTTCACCCCTATTAAATTGAACAAAGTAGACTACAAAGGGTCAATATGAAACATCTTTATTCAGCGTGTGAGACACACACACACACACACACACACTTTCAATGATTTTCCAATTAACCTTTTACAGAATACGCTCCGACTCAAAGAACTCCATAAATCTTGCCAGCGTGTGGCATACGGCACACATTTGGCTCCCAGCTACACAACACACGCTGCCTGCATCCCGTTCATATTAGTGTACTGTAGCCCTCGCCGCTGTGATGAGTGCGAGTCGCTAATAAACACAGCTGTCTCTGAACCAGATCCAACAATCACGTCCATTGCACTCTGCAATCTGAGGTTAAACAAAAAGACATTTAAGCACTTCTAAACGCCGACCGCAAAGCCAGACGCAGCGGATAGATTTCCTCCGGGCCTTTTGACTCAACGGCACTAATAGCTTGTATGATTGCAGAGCGCACTCAAGACCTATTAGCCTGCTGGATCGTTTCACTGCCTGGTTTTGATGCACATGGACAGCTTTTAATGCAAGAGGGGCTTTTCCTATTTAGTTCTCTTTCCATTTTGGTCTATTGTTTCTAAGAGGGGAGAGGACTTGTCTTATGATGTTTCTCCTGATATTAATCAATTAAACAGAAAACTAATTCCAATTAGATAGCAGCAACGCAGAGCAGGTGAACAATCAGTGCTATTAATCTTTTAAGAGATAGGATTTATTTTGTCAGTGCAGTGCACTCAGGTATGCTCTCATAAATGTTAAAACAATGTACATCCTGTACGCAAACGGTTACCTTTACTATGGCTTTACTGTAAAGACAGAATCGCTCTAACTCGTAGTGATTTGAGGCCAAACGGGGCCAAATTCCAAACTCCATCCAACCCAGAAGACATGCGTCACCTTGGTGATGCTTTCCATAAACTGCACACCTGGCCAGCATCGGTGGCAGATTACTCAGAAGAGCTCGAGCTGTCTCTGCACCCGACAGCTTATTCATTTATAAGCTCCCAGCACTCTTTTTTTCTTCCACCAATCCTCCTCCTCCTTATTCTCCTCTGCGTATATCATAACAAAAGAAAATCCTTCTCGCTCTTAAAAGCCACGCTCTGTAACTTTAGATCGCTTTAATCCCTCCAGTTTAAAAAAAAAAAAGGAAAAAGAAGAGTGTTTCATTTAACAAATCACCCCCTCAGAACTCAGAATCCTCATGTAATTATTTCTCCAATGTGACTGCAAGCCAGCCGTGAGAAGAGCTCTTGACGAGAAGCAGCTCGCATATTAATTCTCCCTCAGCCTGCTCCAGTCCCTTCTATACACACTAAAGGTGGGGGCCCTGCTCTGACTATCCCACACGGAGAATCAAGTGGCTTTCGAGGCTCTGAACTGGTCAAACAGGCACAAAGCAAAATCTGGGATCTTGTCTGCACAGCAGGAGTACAGAGACTTACCTGGCGAGCATGTTCATTCTGCACCCTGTGTGCAACTTCATGCTGCCTTTCTCTTATTTTATCTCCCATTTCTCTCCGTTAAAGTAGAACAAGTAATGCTGCAACACATTTACATCTACGAAAGTGAGACTGTGCACTTACACCCTTTTATTCACAAACACACACGCAGGTCTCCTATGGGTGCAACTTCACACCACCTCTTCTGTTAGGGCTTTTTCTGTCTCCAGAACAAGTGAGAGTCTCAGATTGATATGAAGGGATCTGCACACGCACACGCACACACACACACACACACACACATTCCCATAAAGCAGAACGAGCTCTCTACAAAACACACACACAAACTCACCAAAGAACATGCTGCTCTCCATCGTTTCCTCAGGCTCGGCGGTTCGTTGTATTTCCTCTCTGGTGCCCTGCCAGTGTGTATGTGTCCGTGGACATGTCTCGTACACTCCTCAGATGTGCGTGTGTGTGTGTTCAGTCCAACATGCAGCGTCAGTGACCAGTCTGCATGCTGCACTATTCAAGCCGCTGCTGTCTGTGGACATCCACATCTGCCTCCCTCTCTCTCTCTCTCTCTCTCTCTCTCTCTCTCTCTCTCTCTCCTCGTCCTGGTCCTCCTTTGCCTGTTTCATCCCCTCCCCTCCTCTTTAGCTCTTCCCCTACCTCCTCTTCCTCCTCCTCTTCTTCTCGCTCTCTGGCCCCTCACTGGATCCCCTCGTTTCTTTCATTCCTCTCTCTGAGGTGTCTATCTATATTTTTCCTGCAACAACCTCTCCACAAATGCCTCTGTCTGTCCCTCTGTTGTTCTATGTGTCAACCAAGCCTCTGTCTCTCATGTTCGCTCCTCGCTTTTCCCGACTGTCTCTCCTTTATTTGATCTTATTCCCTTTTCCCTTCTTCCATCTCCAGCCGCCCCCCCTTTATTCTGTCTGTTCCTTCACTGTCCCCTGGTTCTTCCTCTTCTCTTCATCTGTCTCTTTCTGTTTCCACCTCTGTAAATATCTTTGCTGTGTGTTTCTCTTTTTTGCCTTTCCTCGTTTACCCTTTATCTTTCACGCTGTCCATCATCATACAGACTAGATATAAAAATCCCAGTCACTGTGAGGAATCAGGTTATGCTGAACATGTGCAACACGTGAGGCAGACTATCATAATTTGTTTCAAAGTCCTGGGTATGTCACTTATCGATAAGATTTGCTTCCAGCCCCAGTGCTAGAAACTTTTAAAGACGGCCTCCAATGAAAATTAATGTTTTTGACATTGCTTGGGTGTTTTTTTTTAAGGTGTTTTTATGTACTACAACTAACACACCATAACTGAAATAAATGGCCAACGTCATGAGCTCAGGATCTCTGGCTTTGTTCTGCCAATAACAGTCCAAAAATATCAATTCTGACACCCCGGTTCTTCTGCGTAGAACCAATCCTGTCAACTTGCGGGGATGGGGCTAAACATTGTGGAAATGAAACTTACCATTCTGATGCATTAACTTGTAGGCGACCTTGTACAAGTATCTCTTTCTCTCCCCCTGGGAATCCGTGTCTGGTTGAATTACTCCAGTGTTACAACTTGCCAGTGTGCAGCGTAGAGTAGATGAAAGTCAGAAGATGGCAAAGCAAGTAAGCTCCGGCTGACTCCAGCTGCAGGCGAGGGGCAGAGATCCTCACAATGAAGATGACGCAATGGTGTAGAATTACATCCAAGAGATATTATGATTTTTTAAAACAGATTCGGAGTGTTTTAGCAGCTCATTATTGCTCTATTCCTCTCACAAATCTTAATTTTCAGCAAAAGCAGCCTAAAACCCCACTGCATAAAACCAATCCCACACCAAACAACAGAGAGGTAGTAACTACATAATGAACACTGTAAAGCATTTATTTACTTAAAAAAACAATATTTCCCTCAGGAAATCGATACCAAAACAAGATGAGAGCGAATACCAGTGAGTTGAAATATCACTCCACACGAATGATAATGTTGCTGCGTATCTGCTAAACAGTGTAACTATGAGCAGTTGTGTGCTAACAACCTAACAAATTCCATAGTTTTCAAGCCAGATTCCGACCAGAGATCCCAACAGCAATAAACTCTGATCTGTATGAAGCCCTTAATTCCACTAGACACAGCTATGTTGCATTCTGGCCGTAACAAGGTTTCGTTACACACAACCTCAAACCCCACCAGGAGCATTTTTCCTGCCCTCTTTTCCTTATTTACTACTTTAGATTTTTTGACTGGGCATTTTACTTTGATTGGATTGTGATTAATTGTTGTGCTTTCATGAGTAAAGACACTACATAGTTAAAACCTCTTTGTTTAGATGTGATATGAAATCGAGAATCTGTACATGGTGTTTGTTTTTGAAGAAAATGCCTGGGATTTTTTTCAAACTTGATCCGTTCTGTGCAACAATAGATCAAGCACTTGCAGTGTTTTCCACAGAACTGAGTGCATCATCTGGATGATTTCTGAATCGAATGCAGCTGGTGGATTCACAAGCTTTGCCTGTGGTAGCGACTGGTGGAACTTTGAGGTAATAGGTACATTTATCATAAACCTAATAACATCAACATAACAAATATTAATGGTGTCTCAGAGAATCATAATTCAGCCTAGATATCTTTAATGTGAAAAATAAACTTTATGCCAATTGTTTAATATTTTAAAATATTTCTATTCCATTTTTACTAGATTTTGTACAAAATACAATATAGGTATGCTGTATATGTGTTGCCATATGTAAACAACAAGCAATATTTCATGGCCTACACATTATGCATGTGTGTGGGCAAATATAAATCAGAGTTATAAGTAATAAATTGGACAATTTTTTAGCAAAATTTTTTTTTTTTTTTAAAAAGTCCAGATCCCAGCACATTTCGACTCAACCAGCCAGGTCCCAGTGGACTTCTAATGTCAATAAAAATCTAGTTAAAACAAGTACGGTTGAGGAGGATTAGCTTTTCTTGCTGACTGATCATTGGCCAAACTATTTAAATAACCACCTGTTCTTCACTGAGCACATGGCTGCTCAGAGGCACTATCATTTCAACAAGAGAAAGAGCTCAGTTTCCTTCTTTGAGTACGTCCACGAAGGAAAGTCATGTTTCCCCACTCCCCCACTGGCCAATACTAATTGGGCATAACTAACGTGATGCCCAATTAGTATTGAATTCTGTGCTCAGGCTCGATTAGCAGTCACACTGTAGACGTATCATGCCCAAGTCCAACTGACGTCTCTCAGTAATCACAGTTACTTTGTGGCCACAGCTCATAATTTTGACCTACAGGACGAAATTCGATTGCTTGCTTTCGGTACAATGTTATGCCTTCAGCATATTTGAGCATGCATAATAAACATGAGAATATTCTAAATAGTAAATGTCATAGTAATAATAGCAAACTTACATGTCCACAAAATAAGCATATTTGTCCACTTGGACAGAAAAAAATGTGATTAATTGGCAGTTACTCGCAAATCAACTATGGAAAATCATGTAATTAATTGCAATTAAATATTTCAATCTATTGAAAGCCCCAGTTTTGTCCATTTTTAGGTTTTTCAGTATGGAGATTGTGCTGCATGTGAGAAATGTAGCGACCTAGCTTGCACCCACATTTATTTGCTTTTGTTTTTTCGGCATTTTTTTTTGGCATAAAAAAAAAATCAATTGAAACCGGACGTTTAATGTATACTCCTAGTCTTTAAATAATCTGCTAAAACTGTAATAGTTACATACTAAAGGCCCAGATTAAGTGACTTAACTTTTTCCTCTTGTTACAATGAATAACTGTGCATTCTGTTTACTGTGTCCTACTGCGTGCATCCTATGCATACTTGCAGCTGGCCGGGGATCAGATCTTTACTGCAGAAAGCTGACAATAGCACAGATACTTAAGTGTAGGATAGTCCATTGTTCTTTTTGTCTTTCACTCCTTTCTCTTTTACACTTGCATTTCTCCTTTTCACTCTGATGTTCACACACGCATTCCATAACTGTGTTTTTGTTGCATTTCACTCACTTCTCTTGTTTTTCTCTCCCTTTGTCAGCCTCTCTCTCTCTCTCTTTTTTTTAATGATTCTCTTTTTCTCCTTTCTGGCTGGTTGTAATCAGACTCAACGGGAGCTGATATCAGACGCACAGATAAACACACACACACACACACACACACACACACACCCATACATGCAACTACTACACACACTGACAGATACAGATGAGGTCAACAAGCGATATGGTCACAGACATATCTCTGTTCGTCAGCAAAAGATACTCCATGTTGTAATACGAGCACATATACAAGAAGCCTAACAGCATTCACATATGCACCTGTGTCTCTGTACAAAGGTGCTGTGTTTGTGCAGCACTAATAACAGAAGTTCAAACAGTCCCCAGGGTCTCAGCAGGATTTGCCCTTTGTGTATCTTAGTGTGTGTCCATCTGTGTTATGGTGTGTATATGTATTTTGGATGGTGTTCTCAATTGTGTTTGACCTCTGCTTCACATACATACACACACTCATGCATACACAGACTTACTGGCTTGCTGTAACACCCCTTCTGAAGGTCAGACAGAATTGACTGGTCCTGAGCTCCGGACCAACCAGTATCGACTGCGAATTAGATGCTGTCTTGATCGAAGCGATGTCTGCCTGCACATGTGCATACACGCACACACACACACGCACACACACGCACACACACACACACACACACACACACACACACACACACACACACACACACACACAGTGTGATATCCTGTCAGACAGTTGGTGACATCATCACTGTCTCCTCACAAGTGAAAAAAAATAAATAAAAAATACAGAATTAAATATAATAAACATTCTCAAGTGCTGTGATTCCTCTCTGCTATCATCCCCTCAGGCTCCTTTGCTGTGACCATTTACCACAGCACAGATGTTTTCAATTAATCTTGAATTCCCATTCTCCCTGTTCTCCCTCTACTAAACCCCTCCCCATACAGTGTCCAGCTCCAGTAAATACGTTCTTTTCTATTCCATATCTGAAATGGCAGCTCTCCCATTCTCTTTGCCTTCCTCTTTCTCCTCCATCCTCCCCTCGATCCTCCATTCCTTTATCCCTGTTCCCCCATCCCATCATCCTCCACCATACACCGGCTGCAAATATGTTTTTTAACCTTGACTTGCAGGTGTCAGTGGCAGAATGAGGCATTATTTGTCACCATAAATACCAGTTAAGCAGCCCTGGAGGAAAAGCCCTGGCATGCTGCATGCGAGTCCAGCTCAGGATACTTCATTAATCCTGCTGTCACTTCCATGACGCTTTTCATTAGTTATAGGGCTATCTGATCAACAGGCAGGCTCACGACTTTTCGCAGCCAGACATAAGCTGGAGGACTGTAAAGACAGGAAGAAAAGAGAGAAAAGCGATTCAAAACTACAACAGAGGACTTTTGATTGCATTGGAATGTACAAAATCATAAGTCATGTGGGAGATTGACCAACGTGATGCCAAAGAGACAGCAGCTGAGAGAAACATTACGCCATGCACAAACTTAGTTAGTGAATAATTCTCTTTCAGGACTGTCCATGTGTGTGTTATTAGTGATAATCAGTTTGTTTGGAACATTTAGTGTACAATTCATTAATCAACCACCAGTTATAATGAGAGTTTCTGTAGTATCTTTAGCTGCCAAGGTGAAAGTGTTGCCGCAAAAGAGGACAATGAAGAGCTTGTTAAAAAAAAAATGGTATAAGTAACGTATATTCAATATTAATATGGGATCTCAGATCACCTTAAAATGTGGATTAAATGCTTTATTAAAGCCTTTATTTTTGCTGGGGGTGTTTTTCAACTTTTTATTCATTTTTAGGACTTTTACTTTAACCATTTACCTCAGTTGTTTAGGAAAACGCAAAACACCGTTTTGCTATGAAGCTCTGGAATTATTTTGTTGACAAGGAAAATTCAACTTTATTCAACTCACTTTATAAACTTATCTGCTTTATTCTTTTTTTTTTGTTTTAATTTTGATCCTTATTGCATATACAAAACAAAAAAAAAACAACTACAACAAAAAACTATGAAACAAGTTGGATGCTGCAGTGCACTTACTACTATGTGCACATGCAGCATATATGATATCAAAGTTAGTTCTCCAAAAATTTCACCTTAGCTTGGCCCTGATTTGTGGTGTTCATGACCTACTCAACCCTCAGCCTAACAAAGTCCAAGTCCAACTTGAAAGCTCAACATCAATAAACTTTCTTAGGTGCACACCTAAAGTCAAACAGTACCATGAGACCAAGAGATTTATTAAAAGCCTTTACCAAGACATAGAGCCATGTTCACAATTACTGCCGCCCTCCTCTCATTCACCTGAACCCAAAAGTTGAACACATGCTAAACATCCGTAATGTCAGACATCATGTGTGGCACAAAATGATCACCAAAGTAAAACCATGATTTAATGTTTAACTTGGCAGCTTGTAAACACACTCCATGCAGATTCCCCCTTAGTTAAGTTACAGTGGGTCACACACTGTAACATGTTAAGGATATTGCTAACTTGCAAAAAATTGAAGCACAGCATTCAACTAAATGTTTAAATTTCGTTCCCCTGTTGCTTTTTTGGTAACAAAGTCTGTATGACACAGACTTGATAGATGGGTTGATCAGACACACTCTTGAAGCCTGTGCCACTTTTGTCAAAACTATTGCTTTTCATGAAAGGTAGCAGATGTTTATATAGGTGCCTTTTTCCATGACATGTTGGCCCAAATATTTAAGATCTGTCCATTGGAAGAAGGGTCTCAAGTGGACTGATCAACTGAAGAGTGTTGACAAGAATAAAAGTGTTATTTTGTTGTCAGTCAATGAATATGGGACTGTATGTCTGAACTAAGCATATGTAGATGCAACATAAAGTTATACATTTGTACATAAAACTCAAGATCAGTGCCCACAGTTCTAAAAGCACAAAATATGCTGTCAACTCGATTTAAGGAGACAAAATTACTACGCAAAAATATTGCAGGGTCCCAGAAAACAATCAAGAGCAAGGTAGATGAAATACTACTGATAGTGAAATCAATTTTATTGTTTTTTCAATTATTTTTTAGATAGGTTGATTCAGACTTCTGATCCTTTTTGTAGTGTCTTGTTTGGTCGCCTGCATTTTTTGCTTGAAAATCCACCAAACAAACATCAAAGAATTAGACCAATTCTTGCTGTGCCTCACATCACCTGTATCGAAACCAAAAAAGTGCACTACAAGACACTGTAATAACTGCAGTCAACAGCAAACCAGCATGTATTTTCAGCTCCTGGGCGAGAGGAAACATTTCTCCATGCCGGCAGAGAGCAGTAGGTTCTGGATATACAAACCTCTGTGATAATAAAGCTGTGTCAACATTAGCTCTAACACAACTCTCACTCACCACTGAAAATGGTTTCCTAATATCGTTCCACAGTGGGAAGATCAGTAAAAATTATAGAATTTTCCTTTCGCTCTTCCTGTGCACGGAGGTAACTGCCAATCAGGGTGATATTTTTTACCAAGGTGTTACACTGTCGATTCGATACGCTCAAGCAGTGAGCAGTGATACAAACCAACTAGTGCTAACATTATGGGTAAGATCGCAGAAACTTTGGCCACGCCGTGCTCACTGACCACCCGACACAAGCCGAATAATCTGCTAATCGTCAGCTCGCTGCGTCTGCACATTTAGACCACTGAGCAACAAACATTGTAATGTAGACATACACAAAATCTTCATAAAAAATTGCATTTGTGTGAGAATCAATTCAAAAGTGGAGCAGCGTCTATTAAATATGTGTTTTCAATTACATAACTTATTTCTTAAATAAATAATTCTTCTGCAACTTAATCATCTTTAGAAGCCGGATACCTCGAGGGTTTAAATAAAAGTCAGACGGGAGTAGGTGTGTGCTGGAGAAAGTGTGTGTCGGTGAATTGGGGACGTGGAGGAATAGTTTGAGCCTCTGGATTCAAGTGATCCTCCACCCTGACAGTAGAATGATGACTGCTGTTTGATTCTTAATGATTAGGTTCTTGGTCTCATCAGCTGTAAACATTATCAAAGCTGATTCCTACACAAGAATAAACCTGGCATGTTTAGATTAACAAGGTTGATACTTTATCAGCTTATTTTTCATTATTCTAAAAGATAATAATACAACATTTTCCAAAGAGATGGGAAACCTTCTAAAATGTAAATAGAAACAGTGTGATTATTTGCAAAACATTGAAACCCCATATTTCGTTGAAAATGGCTTAAAAGCAGTATATCAAATGTTTAAACCAAGACATTTCTTTTTTTAAATTGAAACGATTGAGCAACAGTACCTATGGTCCTTATTGTTCTGAGATCTCAAAAATGCTCATTAGAGAAATTTAGGCAATTGGAGACAAAATAAAAACTTTGAACTGAACAATTTTTGCAGTGTGGCATTTTATCCCACTAAAAGAATCCACTACCATTAGAGAATACCACTACTATGAAGTGGAGTCTTGGTCTGCACATGCATCACAGAGCCTAAGGCACCAGCCGGTTCACCAGGTGTCCATCCTTGGACTCCTTGTGGTCGGTATTCTGTACAAAGAAGACCCCATAACACCTTGCCCTTGTCATATTTGCTCAAATCCTTACTCTTGTCCATTTTTTCACTTTACACATCCAAGATCTGAACAGGACACTACTTGGCACAGTGGAGAGGGACAGTTTGAATTAAGCAAGTGGACTCCAGCTGTCTAACTCGCAACGACATTTATTACAATGCTTCAGTACTACACTCTCATTGGGCAAATCATGAGACACATACGACAGTTGTTGCCCTGTAGCATCCCAGCCCTCAACTGGTGCCATTTGACACCTGTATGTGGTGTCAATATTGTCCCTATTGGGTATATAAAAACACTGCTCATAATAAAAGCTATTGTAGTATCGCTGCTAGCTTACAGTCTGTGGCCTAGGAAGTCCTAACCCTATGCCTGCAGCGACATCTTTATCTAACTGTAAGTAGAGCATACTTTCAGTATGTAATACACCAACATGGCTAACAGTTGCATCATACCATTTACAGCCACAAGTATACAAGCTTCTTCCTGTTTCTTTCCTCTCCTCCACTATTTACATTTCATTTATTAGTGTCTGGAGGACTGAGAACAAGAGAAGAATGGGCTCACTGTGAGGCATGTGTAAAGATTGCAGTGTACTTGTGTCCAGGTTCAGTGCTGAGCCCCATGCTGTGGTTGTAAGATGAATATTTATGGCGGCTTGTCCCCACTGACAAGTTATGTAATGCAAGATGCTGTAATACCCTGTAACTTCTATCGATGCCACACCTCTCTTGAATGCCAAACTGAAATGTCACAACAACAGAGAGAAGAAAATTAACAACATAATTTAGCTTAAACATTTGACTTAGATTTGCTTGGGATTGAGGAGTCAAGGTGAGTCATTCAACGAGAGAAATATAACTGCACAAGTGGAAACTTGACACCAGATGAGAAAGCTGTGGCCCACGTTGACTCAACCACAAGCTTTATCTAAGTAAACCGTGCATTACATTGATGACTGATGACTATGATAGAGGGTTTATGAACTCCGCTGCTACATATAACTGATCCATGTCAAATGTGGTTTGTGCTTAACCCACCTACATGTGCCAACGGCCTCCCTCCTACTAAGCCTTCAGGGATTAAATCTGGTTTCCCACCATTTCCTCACCATGTGTTTTACATCAGTGAGTGAATAGCAAACTGCAGTGAGATAACCACTTAGACCTGCTGGGCAAAACATTGGCTAAACAAAGTACTTGGAGGATCTTTTATTGTGAAATTTGATACGCACCAACAGAAACAAGCAGCAGTGTTTTTAAGTGAACCTGGCATGCGAATAAAGCTTGCTCTTTTGAGCTACCGCCATGAGTCATCCATACACCTCTATGTTAAGAATATTATAGTAGTTTTAAGGGATATAACCTGTGGTATTGAAATAGTATTACCCTTTTTTTCTGCCTTAAAACATTGTGATTACATGCGCTGCAGCATTCTGCTACTCAGCAAACTGTTGAGTTGTCTCCCATCCTGTTTTTTGCCTTTGAGTTTCTTAACAGAGATGATCAAAGCATCCTCACAATGCTTTTCAGTAACCATACGCCCCATCCACCCCCTCCCTTTTTATCCAGTGAAGTAATTATAAACAGATAATGTGCTGCACAGACAAATCACGGCACCCTACAACCGTACTGTGATTATTAGCATGGTTGCTTTCAGAACAAGAACATGAAACCAAGAGAGCAACGATTGCAGAGACGTCTGATGAATAATTTTCCTGTGATAGTTGCGTCTAACGTCTTGAGCATCCAGAGGAGAAAAGTATAATAGAGCTGAGATGAATCTAACTACCGTATTTCCTGAATGTGGACAAAACAGAGCAGCTTTCTACTAAATAAATGGATGCTGTGAATTTGTTATTAAGTATAAAAAACAACAGAAGCTAACATAAAATTAATTCAATCACATTGTTCCAGGTAATCCAAGTCTGAGAAAAGTCCTTACATCCCAAACAACACTGTTCTCACACCCAGCTTATCAGTTAGATGTTTTAGGTTGTCTTTTTTTAACAGAGTCTCACAGGGTAAACAGAGGTGAACATTAGTGACATCTAGTGGTGAGGTAGTAGAGTGCAGGCCACGGAGTGCTGCCTCACTGTTCCCTCCCTGTCCAAGCACACAGGACAACTACAGCAACCGTCTGTGTATGATCCTCCATTTAGAGTAACGTAGGTTAACAAACTTAGGACAAACCTCTAGCTGAAAAAAAAAACCTCGCTCTCCTTTTTCCTTTTCGCCTTTTACGAGGGTAAGCCTTCTTTGTGGGTCTATTTTAATATCACTACAGTATACAAACAAAGGCTTTGTTTCGTTTCGTTTCGTTTTCTGCCGCTTATCCGGGTCTGGGTCGCAGGGGGAACAGCCTGAGCAGGGAGATCCAGACGCTCCTCTCCCCAGCCACTTCCACCAACTCCTCCGGGAGGACACCAAGACGTTCCCAAGCCAACCGAGAGATGTAATCTCTCCAGCGTGTCCTTGGTCTGCCCCGGGGTCTCCTCCCGGATGGGCATGCCCGAAACACCTCCCCAGGGAGACGTCTAGGAGGCCTCCTGACCAGATGCCCGAACCACCTCAACTGGCTCCTCTCAACGCGGAGGAGCAGTGGCTCTACTCTGAGCTCCTCCCGGATGTCCGAGCTCCTCACCCTATCTCTAAGGCTGAGCCCAGCCACCCTGCGAAGGAAGCTCATTTCGGCCGCTTGTATTCGCGATCTCATTCTTTCGGTCACTACCCAGAGCTCATGACCATAGGTGAGAGTTGGGACGTAGATTGACCTGTAAATTGAAACCTTTGCCTTCTGGCTCAGCTCCCTCTCCACCACAACGG
>KV751342.1:1862724-1875232 GCA_001698575.1 Mola mola
CTAGGAACAGGGAGTTTCTCTGGAAATAAATCACTGAGTAACACACACTTATACACAGACCCGTGGCACTAAAGCCAATCTGGCGATGTAGTATCGATTGCAGCCCATGCAGCTCAACTGAGTCTTCAGGATGTTGGGTCATTGTAGATCTGATTTGCATCACAGTCTCAGAAAGTTGGAACTGAAATGTCCAGACGCACGCTTGGTGTGGCTGCTGAATGTGGACTAAAATCATTGCAGAGGCGAGAGGAAAATGACAGCTGAGATAAAGCAAGACTTACTGTAACTGTAACACACTTTGCTGTTTAAATTGTGTTTCCATCGGTATCATAAGGAGCAGCCAAATATCCTGAAAATCAGCTTGTTTGTTTTTTTTGCTTGGTTGACTCGAGTCAATCCAGTAAATGTATAATAAATCTTTCACACTCCTATGAACTTCTTTATGTAAATATTCCATTCAAAACTTGTTTCTCTTTATCTTTTATTCTCTAATCTATTTCAATATTCTCTTCCAATTGTTTAGATACAATAATAATCACTGGAAGAGAAACACAATGAGAACTCCTCATTCCTATTAATAGAACCAACCCTCATTCTCAGGAAATCAAATGCCACATCCCCCAGCATGCAAACCCACAACTTTGAGACAAACCAGGCTTTAACCCTGAGGGATGTGGGCTTAATTTAACCTTTTTTTTTTAATGCTTTTGATTTTGAATTCATGTTCCACCTTAAATAGTCTAGTCTGCTATACGCTGCACAGTGGCAAGATATAAAACTGAAGTGATTCAGCCGTACGTGGTTGAACCAAGCACGGATCCTGAGGAAGAAAAGCAAGAGCTACTTACTTTCTACAATGTCAATTCCCCCGCAAGTCATCAGGAATGGCTGTTTAAATTTGGGGGTTTTTTTGTTTGTTTTTGTTTGTTTCAAGACTGTCATTCATGGATTGCAGAATGAAAGCAGAAAGCAGAAAGCAGAAATACTGACTCCATAAGAAAACATGGCGATCATCTTAACAAGGTCAAAAATGTGATTTTCATGGGAGGTTTATAAGGCCCAACTGTGAATATTACATTTTCAATAAATTTAATAGTCCACTTTGTCATTCTATCCATGATAGCCTAGCCAGATCAGAGTGGGACAGCATTTCTTCTACCTGATGACGTGTCATAATTAAGGCTGTGCAGCACCGTCTTGCTGCCACTGTGAGTTCCTTCATTGCAAAGGCAGGCTACTGCGTTAGAAAAGTGAGAAAGTAGAATTAGCAACCACCGGCCGTCCATCAACTAACCTGGCACTGCTCTCATGATTCGTTTCCACACCTGCAGAAGAGCGCTAACCACACACCAAGCACATTTTACTTGGACTTTTTTATTCGGACAATTGAAAGTGTTTAGATATTAAAAATAACCATAATTTTTAATGGAATCATTTCTAAAAACCACGAAAACCAAGAATAGTGGCTTTAATACCATGCAAATTCATCCACATCAGTATAAAAACGTAAGATTAAATGTACAATGCAATGATGTTTAATCCATGAATGTATCAAAGAACTCAGCCTTGCATATATTTTTGCCCAGTGGTCACTTTTGGTTTGGCAGCTAAAAAGTGTTTTCTCCATGGACCAACATTGTAACAGAGACAATGTAAAACTGTGGACAGGACATGTCAAACTGCAAACAAGGTAAATTATGAATATAGTACGAATTTTTGAAGCTGAATTGTGATTTTTGATCCATGGTGTTTATATATCTGTAAAATGTCAAACTTTAATATTCACTCAAGTCAAGAAATCTGTGATGTTATCACCATTTCAAGTCCATGGACTGAGCAGGAGCAGGACTGTGCATTATCAGTGGGCCACATTTAAGTAAATTTGAAAACTTAATAATGTATGCACCAGGCGAGCAATTCTTACGGCAGTGAAAGGGCACCATCTTTGTGCTTGGTACTAGCTCCTCTTTAGAATTATCCAAAACCAAAGAAAATACTGTGAATATTTTTAAGCACCTGATTAAGCTCACCTGGGCTTTATAGACTCTTAAAAGATTTGTTCGGAACGTCTCTCAATTATCTAATGGAGCTTTCAGACAGGATGTGAAAAAGGCCAGCGCTGGGCTCTGAAACCCATCATTTCAAATGACAGTTTTCCGTTGTGTCAAGCAAAGCGTACACACGGCGAAGAGCCTCCTGAGTGCAGCGATGAATACGCTCACGACCAATAGAAATAAGAGAACCAGCTGGGCTTGGAAGTACAGGGTGCTACATCACTCTGATTGTATGGGCCAAATGATTATATCCCTAACACGGGAGGACGGATATATTCTGCTTTTTCTCTTATTGGCAGAGCTAATTCAAGTGTCTGTTTCTTGGTACAAAACAGATACATTTTCATAGTTGTTAAATTAAGTTTTGAAAACCTTGCCTATTATGGTCTGTCCTCCGTGAATCCACAGTCGATGTGCAACTGCAGCTCAAAGAGGGTCCTGTGTGAAAATATCCATCTACAATCCAGCTATAATTCAGTTATTTTTGGCTTTAGTTTTAATACATTCCTGTTATACTATCTAATGTGATCTACCTACCTGTCACAGTCCCACAACCAATTCATGGCACTATAGTAGTGCAGCTCCAGGCTGTTAAAATATCAATTTTCCTATCAAATCTTTCTTCATCAGTTTCTCAAGCATGTCAAGAATTTTCTCGACATTAAAAATTCAGTGGCCTGAGCAAGCACTTAACTGCCTATACAAGCATGTCATACATCCACTTGCCGTGCTTAAAATTCATTTGTGATTCCATCCAAAATTTTCTTGGCTGTTCAGCAAAGGCTGCTTTGTAAACCATCTGAGAGAATGTTTGCTGTACTATCCGGCAATACTGGATTAGTGTGCAGAGAGAGGGAGAGAGAAGAGGCATTGCAGAAAACGACTGCAGCAGGTCGGCACCACAGCATGCTTAGCTAGTGCGTCTCTGAGACTTCTGCCTGTCAAGTCATTTATTTCACAAAAGAAGAACACACGTTTTTATTCTTTATCTAGTCAGAGTATTGCGCTGAAACAACTCATCTTTCAATGTCAAATTTGTTGTGTTTACAACCAATGGGAATCTTTACTGTCTCATGTTCATTTGAAGTAATTAATACGCTTTGAGGCTTTGTGATTTCTATTTTCCAGTAAGTGGAAAGAGTAGTTTGTTTACCCATAGAAATGACTAATTATGCAAGTTTATAATCCCTCAATTTACAAATTACTTCAATAACTCAATTGCCACTGTCAAGTTATTGAAATATTACTGCACGGGTTGAATGTTAATGTAGTAGCTGTGTTTAAGTGTGCATACAAAATCACTAATACAAAGAGTTTGCCATGTTGAAGATAAGTCATTACAAATATTTAACTATCGCAGCATTGTTCAAATACAGAGGAGCAGCAGTGAACTATAAAGCTATGAACTATGAACCGTTTTCTCCAGAATTGTTTACAATTATTGTTAAAGTACATGACTTTCTGAAAGCATATAAGCGCAACGATGCTGTGGATGGATGATACCTTGCGTGGAGACGTGTTCGACAGTTAACAATAAGAACTGAAACATATTTCGTAACGTAAAGAGAAGCAATAGATGGAATTTAAAGAAAGTTTTATTCATTTATTTTATCATGAGACAATTATATTTTCAAACATTTTACAAAGAGACGATTAAATAAGCACACCGAGTGAAACATCACCACAAAGGTTTCATAGTTCAGTTGCTACAAGCAAACATTATAGCTCACTATCATGATTTTTAACAGCATTGTTAATGAAATATTAAAGCAGCGAGGTTGCTTCAACATGAAAAAGTGTAGTTAAATTTTAGTAGAAATTTCTAGACATAGTCACAAGATCTAAAAGCCAGATTTTTGGATTTTGCTATTTGACAAAATGTACATTTATGATTGTTTACATACAGCATGGTTTCCTGTAACCAGTGAACATGACAAAAAATTTGGTCAACTACAGTTTGGAGTGGCCCAGAAATGACAGAATCCATTTCTTCATTCACTATTTTGACACTATCTGTCTTGGTGGTTCTTCAGACATTGTTTCAGATCTCCCTGTTTTTACACTTCTTTGCTTATGTAAATATTCTAAAAAAAAAAAAGGATTAGGTCTGAGATAGGCTTGGGGTGGGGTTCGTCTCTTAAAAAGAAATGTTCTACACTGCTGTTCTGTGCTGGGTAGGTATAGTAATAGTAATAAAAGTACTTTAAGGTCTATAGTCTGTGCACCTTGTTGTTGGTAGTTGTTGGGGCCTAACACTTGCCTTAGCTTCTTTTTTGAATCCCCTGTAAAGCAGGTTTTATTTATTTCCTCCACCTCTGTTCGCGCTTCACTGGGAATTCTCCTTGTATATTATTTTCTATTTTTTTCCATTGGGCTTTAGTCATAAATTAAACACAGTGTGTAACTCAATAAAAGACATAACCTCAAGGTTATTTACAGGAGCTCCAAACTACTACTATCATCTGGGCTTATGATGCACGGAAAGAATATGCATCTTGTCACAGGATGACACCTAAAGCCCCAATAAATCCTGCTGCGGCCATTGCACCACAAAATAAATGGAAACCTCCTCCCCCTGAACTACGTGCACCCCCTACCACTTCCTCGTACGGCAGCAGTCACTATCAAGGTTATCGAGAGTGGTGCACTTTGTGAGGGCTCAGCACACTTTATTTTCCGTCATGGCAGACCTCAGCCCTCTTTAGCTGGAGACGTCCCATCTGAGGGACATCAACGCATGAAGTCTGGGAGTCAGCTGAGCAAACTGCTTTTGCGTGAAATCACAGATGAAGGGAAACCACTTATTTATTCAGGTTTCAGTTTAATTCATATCATACCAGTGATATCATAACAGTGAAATTATCTTTCATGTCTCTCACCTTCCGCTGCAGCCAAATCCCAGCCATAGTTTGACCTGATTTCCCCTAGGCACTTAATCATAGCATTTTCCATCGTTTTCACTGTATTGAAAAAGTAAATATTTAAAATCAGGAAGATGGCATATATCAGCACAGTCATTTAATTTGTTTCACAATCCCTCGTCACGCACAATGTCTCAGACACAGATTGGAATTTTGGTTTTACAAACACAGCTGCATTGGGAGCACAAATAATCATATTGGTTGGTTTAAACCTCAACAGGCCGAGTAAATAAACCATTTTATTTTTAAAGTCCAAGAAAGCTAAATCGTCAACTGATGGGAAAGGAACACTGATAAAAATTCAAATAAATATATGACAAGAAAAACACTAGATTTAGGCACCTTGGCTATATTGGGTTTCTGACCTAACCTGAACCAGCCACCAGGGCTCGATCAAAATGCTTTGGCTTCACTTTTTCATCTTCACATCTTTGCTGTCCTCACAATCTGAAAATGTTTTTCTGATTCACTGCTGCTTTGCAATAATGTGGACTGTAGCAGCTCCACGCTCACTGCTACAGATCTGATAGGTAAGGGTAAAGATAAACCAGCTTCTTATTCCCATATCTTTAGAAAATAAAGTCTGTGTACCACAAGTTGTGTTCATTCCTCTAAAAGTGATGCTTGTTCATTCAAAACTCCGGCACCTGCATATCAATACAGTTGTGTTCGTAAAATTAACTGTGCAACGCTCCATATTTGTTCTGCACCTCTGGGCATTGACTTGCTCTTGGAGTCCTCCTTTGCTGACCCTTTAAGGAACAGCAGTTTTAAGCACACCCATATTAGCTTAATTTTCCAGCCGCTGTCAGAATCCTTCAAGTCACATGATTTCTCTGTTGATGATGATCATTTCTGGTGTTTCCTTTTATTTTTCGTGACACTTGTCTTTATTGGTGATTTTTTCCACTTCCTACAAAGTTTCTTACCTCTGTGCTCACACTTCCCTGCCCTAATGTGTTGAATCTGCATCTCATGGTCTCCCACTTCTGTTTATTTAGTCTCTTCCTGTACTTGAAACTGCCTTCTATGCACTACAGACAAACAAAATGCGACTGTGTGCCATTCAGACTTGATCTGAAAATCGGTGATGGATTAGAATTTTCATTATTTTCACCTGTCAGATGCTAACAGCTATGTAACCACTAGGAACTAGATTCCCTGGCATTTGTTTCACGTCACTGCACCGTAAGGGATTTGGAGCTAGTTACTCTGGTATTTATTTTGCTCTGAAAATGTAAAATTATCCTTTTAATCCAGTTTCAATCAAACTTGGTGCCTTTTCATAAAACTTGTTAGCTGATGCCGTTTTTGTTCAACGTCCATAACGGTTTTGTCATATTGTCTGTGAAGATTCTCAGTCATCCAGGTCATGGTAGTCCTGGTGTTTCTTCTGAAGGCAGCTGGAATTCTTATAGTTTCTTGAAGACGTTTCACCTTTCATCTATGAGGCTTCTTCAGTTCTAGATTTCTGGTAGGGAGTCCCCAGTATTTAACCTTGTGGAGGATCCTTCTTACTCAGGGTAGTGGGCAAAGGGTACAAAGCCCCGCCCCCAATCTGCGTGGCCCAGAGCCATCCCCCATCAGATGGGTAATCACTCCCACCGGTCATCATGTGAGTCGCTGGTTTCACATGAGCTAAGGTGTGAACTGTGGTTACGTTTCCTGGGGAGGGATTTCAAAACTACAGTGTATGTGGTAGACAGGTGATGTCTGAGGCCACCTCCTCTGTTAAGTGATGGCTGTTCCATCTTGACATAGATGGCCTCCTTTACTCCTCTCTCAAACCATCTATCCTCCCTGTCCAGCACATGCACATTCTCATCCTCAAAGGAGTGTCCCTTCTCCTTTAAGTGTAAGTGGACTGCTGAGTCCTGGCCAGAGGAGCTGGCTCTCCGGTGTTGAGCCATGCGTTTGTGGAGAGTTTGTTTGGTCTCCCCGATATAAAAGTCTGTGCACTCCTCACTGCACTGGACTGCATAAACAACATTGTTTGTGTCTGGGAGTTTTACCCTTGGGGTGAACCAGTTTCTGTCTCAGAGTGTTGCAGGGTCTGAAGTGAACTGGGATGTCATGCTAAGAGAAAATTCTTCTGAATTTCTCTGACACCCCTGCCACATATGAAACGCCAACATTGTGGTGTTTGTTCCACTCCTTTTCCTGTGTTGTCGGGGTGTTGTTCCTGGAGCGCTTAGTGGATTTGACATACGCCCAGTTAGGGTATCCACAGGTTTTTAATGCTGTCTTGATGTGTTTGTGTTCCTTAGACTTCCCCTCTGTCCTTGTGGGAACATTTTCAGCCCGGTGATGTAGGGTTCTGAGAACTCCCAGCTTGTGTTCCAAAGGGTGGTGACAGTTGAAGAGCAGGTACTGGTCTGTGTGAGTAGGTTTCCGGTAGACTTCAATGTTGAGCCCTCTGTCTTTCTCAAGGTGTATGGCACAGTCCAGGAAAGGCAGCCTGTTCTCCCTAGAGAACGATGCTTTTATATTTTATATTTATTTGCATTTACCTCTGCCTCACAGTCACTGAGCAAAACACAAAGTCGTACATCACAATCGCAGATACAGATATAACTTGAAACTTGCACTAATTTGCTGCTTACCTATATGTTCAGAGAGAAAATAATCATTGAGGCTGAGTTTTACAATTGGAGCCAAAAGCTTTTAATTTTCTGTTCATCCTGAAACTGGACTTGCATGTGTATTGTTGTTTTTCTTTCCTTATAGCCTGAGGCACAAATGCAACTGCTTTCATCCTCTTAAAATGTCAGAACAAGTTTATGCATTCGTTATGAAATGATCATTCATGCCAGAATGTTTACAGCGGTCTTACTCAAAGGTTTTATTATGTTATCTTTAATTAAAAACATTGCTGCCTACACAGAGCTCTCATAACTTACATATGATGCATAAATTAGGGCTTTACATAATGGCTCATAAAGTACAAGAGGGTGTTTGATACCATATGGATCTTGCTAAGAAAACCTTACGTATTCAATAAAGATTGTAAGCTCTGAATATTGCAATGGGTGAAGTAAGAGACAGGCTGGATGATCTGAAGACTGACATAATAATGACTTGAACACTTTTCTCAATAAAGTGACAAAAAGAGTGCCAGAAAAAAAAAGTAAAAAGCTCAGGAGCCACTACAGAAATACTAAAGAACACAACAATCAGACTGGGGTCACTAGAAAGTCCTGGGAGCAACTCGAATTCATGGCCAAATGGGGGGTTGGCACTGCCACGTCTTTGCTGGAGGCAGTGATTGAGTCTGTTGGTCGATTTTTCGATATATCTAAATATAAATAGTTGTAAAATGATGTAAAGCTCATGGTAAAGCCACTTCCACTTATTTCATTTACACAGTTGTGCGTATAAGATAAGCATAAATGGAGCAATCCAGCACATCAGACCTGCATCAATGAATAACGGGAAACTAATGTTCCTTTTTTGAATGTTTGAAACAAAAATTCTGATTATACTTTACAATTTACATCTTCAGTCCAATTTTCACTCGGTTGCATTGCTACTGATGTGCATTCAACATAGCAAGGAGGGAAGAAATAAAGAAGAAGAGGGTGAAAACAATCATATTCAATAGAAGAAAATAGGACACTTAAAGAAGCGCTGCATATAGAACACAAATGACTGTCTTTTTTTTTTTTTTTGCTGTCCTTGGGTAATCAGCAATGTCTGGATTATCAATGAGCCCTCAAGTCTGTGGCATACTGTTGGTACAAGGCCCTGCTGCTTCATGCTCACATATCATTGAAACAATTGAGGAAGATGTGAGGTAGATGAGACAAGGAAACATTTACTTCATGGATGAATTTACTGAAGGTAAAGATAAGGTTAATGTAAGACTAATGGAAGTGGCGAGACTGGCACAGCACTGACATTTTTTAAATATTTTTTTCTCCAGATGGCCTCATTTTTGCTTTGATGAGATTTGTACTTGCCGGCAGGGTGATGGCGAGACACCGTCTAATTTCACCCTATTGTAAAGTGATGAACACAGCATTTCCCTGCAGCCTTATCTGCGGCAATACGGTAACACGCAGAGTGCCTCTCTACAAATAACCGGGGAAATGTGCCTCAGGTGTTTTCACACAAATGGTGTGTTCAAACGTTGTTACTGCTTTTTTGTTGGATAATCAGATGAACATGTCTTCAGAACCCTGACTGATGAGTTATACTCTCATTTGAATCATGAAACTGCACAAAAGCTCTGGTCTTACATGAAGCAGGCCCAGTAACCCCTCACCTGACAAATAGGAGCTGACAACGGAGAGACTTGTTCATTTCTCAACTGATGGAAAACAGGATAAAAATGATAGTCTTTTGCATACAGATTGCGCAGCCTTATGAGAAGTCACTCACCAAAGACATACATCAGTGATAATCTAAATCAAATCTTAGCGATGAAGCCAACAAGTTTCAGACTTGGTTTATTTCAACATCACATCAAGCAGATATAGTGGTAAACCTTTCAACTTTAACTGATTTGAAATTTCTTATATCTTTTAGAGTCAATCTGACAAACTGCAGCAGACAAGCTTGTCAAGCGTGAACCAAAAGGAGATAACAGAGAAAGGAGAAGAAGATCTAGTCTCTTTCATATCAATATTCTCAGCAAATGCCACTCAGTAGGCACGTTCCATTTTGGAAGCTGTATGACTTTTTATTTTCTGCCAGGTGTTAAGGAATCTCAGAAACCAGCCCTCGGTGTTAGTTTTGAGAGTTTATGTGTCCGGGGAATTTAAGCTGAGCACAGCGTTGCCAGTCTTCCCTCATCTCTGCGCTTCCACTGTTTCCCAGCACAGCCACAGTCGGCTTTCTGCTGCTCGCTGAGCATCTCTGATTGAACTCTTTCGAGGATGCTGCTTGTTGAAGGAGCGAGAAGTTATTTTCCTCCCTAACCACATTTTCCTAGTCAGTCTGGGAACCCGTGACTCTCCAATCGCATGCCTTATCTCTAACCTCAGCAGACGGTTGTTCGCATTGTACGTGCACTAAATCACATTTAGCATAAAATTGCTCATAAATATTTTTAGCTCACAATGCATTAGTGACATGCTGGTGAGCGAAATGCACTGTCACTCTGCCCTTTCTCTTACTGGAAACCTCGAACTATGTATTTGTTCAGACTTCTGTGTATATTTAGATATTGGTGTAAAAAAAAGGCAAGGAGCACTTGCTCTCCGTTTGCTGATACAATAGATTTAGTGGTTATAGATTAACAACAACGGGGATTAATTAATGAATATTAACATCTGACGATGGTTCAATTATAAATTAAAGCTGCTGTGTTAGTAGTTTATGTTGTTTAATACTGACACTGTGGGAAAAATTTGCGTTTTTATTAACAAAAAGAAGAATTTCTTCTCTCTTTGTGTGGCTTCACAGCGGAGCAGAGTGTGCTGCCTTTGTGGAACAGATTTTAGGGAGGACAAAGCAAGGCAACAACAGGCTCATTTCACTGCCTTGCTTCAGCATTGGCAAGCGGTGTGGACGAGCTGTGTTGCCTGCTGAGGAGAATACTGAAAAGGAAGTACAAAAACCATAGACAGCCCAATCCATTACAAGGCCTCTAGAATTACATTTTCTCCAGGTACAGTGGAGCCCTGCAAGACCCAATACACCGTGTTTGTGAAGTTTGAAAAAATTTGGCTCAGGTAGGCTATTTCTTTGAGCCAATGGGCTCCCTTACAGTGAAGAGGGTGTAACACAAAAAAGAAAAAGGGTTTCAAGGTGGGATTTTTGAACCTGAAATCTATTGTACTTAACATGAGGATTGCCCCACCTCTAAACAACTCAGCTTTGAAACATCTGGATGCTTGGCCTTGAGCTCGGATGATGAGCGAGGTCTTACTCCAAAAACAGAGGGCTGCAATTTTTGTGTCAGCATAATGTGTAACTAAAGTGAGAGCTGTGCACCTTTTTTTGTTTTTAGTTACACAGTTAAAAGTGATGAGAGAGAAAACATGTGACATCTGACAGTAGATTGTGCCCCTTGAGTGGCTGAAGGATGTGATTCAAATGAAAATAAAATGTTGAGATTTGCCTCTTCTTCATCTTCTTTATTGTTAATTGAAATGTGCCAAGGCAATTGTTACCAAGGGACACAGCTATTGTGAAATGAAAAACCCATGTCCCTTTTTTTTTTTTTTTTTTTTTTTTTTTATTCATGATGGTGTGGGATATGAGACCATTATTTTTCTCTTTACAACATTACAGGGAGCATATTGGTGTCGCCATAGCAGTGATTTGGTTCTGATGACATCGGAATTGACATAATCCACAGCCTACAGCCACACTAGATGCTCTGTGAGGCTGTGCTGCACAGCCAGTGTAGAGGTAAATTTTAATGTCGGCAGGCTAACTACCTTTGTTTACCATAGCGTTTGCAAATAAAACTGTCAGAGGGTAATGTGAGTATCATTGGTTTTGCAGGTATTTCACGGACAGAATCACTGGACAAATTTGCTTTAGCTAATGGCACAAGATGGAAAATTAAGAATTAAGTTAAATCGAGAATCCTGTAAATCAAAACAATTTATAAAAGCGTTGATAAAGGAGAACTCTAATATTTTGGCTGTAAAATTGATTGAAAAATTCTAAAATAAAAATTGCTTTAGTATGGAGTTTGGTAGCTAAGATGGCTTAGTCCGACAAGGCTATACAATGCAGTAGAATTAGCCAAGTTAAGTTGGAATGGAATTGGAATGAATTGAAATTCATGAAGGGGGCTTTTTCCAATTTGAATTTTTGTTTATCTTTTTGTTGTTCATAAACAGGGGAAAGCAGCAGAAAACAGTGCAACTAGTTGCAATTAGTTGATTGTGTCTGGGGTTGTCTGTTCGAAACAAACAAATTTGTTAATACATTATTTTGATAGTTATTGAGTCAAAAACACATGAGTCTTACACTGTAGGTATCTACTCTATATTAGCAGACACTTTTGTTTTACATAACGCATAACTCTGTTGTATTGGGATAATATGGTCTTCAAGCTACACGGCCTGAGAGGCCAAACTCCATATTGGGAAATTAAAAAGAATGTATTTTGTGAAATTTCATTGCCTTAACGTTAAGGAGCTTGAAAAGTAATGGAGATTTCCTGTGAGAAAGTTCACTCACAACCACATCTCAAGCTCTCACTTTCGCTAATAAGTAACGAGATCACCATATCCAGGAGGCACTGTTGCAAAGGCGGTGAAATGCTGGGAAAATAAGAAAAATCATGAAGCAGCAGCCTCGCTTATGTTGTGACAAAGGCTGAGGAATGTGTTAATCCCACACACTGCACCCGCTGTCTCCTCCCGCCCCCAGCTCTCAACAGCCAATGGTAGCCTGTCTTACTGACACCAGTTTTGATAGTCAACAAAGATTTGGATTCAGAGGTACTTTATTGATCCCAATATGGGACATTCACTTGTTTCAGCAGCAACATAAACATAGAAAGAAACATAATTATAAAATAAAATAGGACTAAGAGAAAAAAATAAAGATTATTTATATTATATATTATTA
>KV751342.1:1875332-1886748 GCA_001698575.1 Mola mola
ATATTATTCGAAATTACTGAATGCCCGGCAGGTACACTTCTGAAAGGAGGCCTGAGCTTTATTTGCTCAGTTGTTTACAGCGTTACTGATATGTGCTTTTCAACATCTATTGTGCACGTTTTGCCTCATATTTGCCTCAAACAAAAAATTGCTGTACAAGAGATTGTATTATTATTATAAAGATGTGGGGATGAGGTTATCAGAGTTGTTATATGCAGGCCCTTTTAGTTGTGTTTTTTGAGTAAGAATCCGTGAAATATCCTCCTAGGATAGTTGGCAGACTTTTATATTGTTTACGCTTGCGCTATTGCTGCATTAACTTTGTTAATGCTAACTTTATGTGTTTGGCATACTGAAATCTGTGTGTTGATACAGATTTTTTTCTTTATATGTATGACAGTTTGGCATTTATGTGTTGTTGCTATTATGGTACACATCAAATAGAGGGGTGGCATATTGATTTTGACCTAGAGCCGCAGAAGGGCGTGTGCCAGCACTGCCTGGAGGATAGACGTGTGAGTGCATGTGGGAATGTGATCTACGCCATCAGTTTGCAGGTGGAGGTGAACATGCGAAATTCAGTGCTATTTCACTTCAAAGTCCAAATCCATCTGTGGGAACCACGGATGTCAAATTTTCATACTAATACATCCAGTTAGTGATCAATGAAACTTGACTTGCTGGTGTTTCATCCTCTGGCCAACATGAATATCTGGACTAAATCTCAGGTCAGTCTATTCCCTAGCTGTTGAGGTATTTCAGCTGGCTGGTGTACAAACCAACATTAATGTATTTAATAAGAACGTCTCCATTTCTTCTCCTTGCTTATTGTTTTTACCTATTTATTCATGTCAATATCTCATGGATATTTAAATGGTCGATGAGCTTGTTACAGCACTGTGGTCCATTTATTAATGAAATCCACACATTAATCCAACACATCACATTCATCTCTGGCATCCTTCATCTCCGCCACTGTTTGCTTTTGGTCACTGTTGTTTATGGTTTCCTAAAGGTTTTTACTAAGAAAACCACAGGTGCCCCAAATTGCCATGGAGTATTTAATCGTCAAACAAGAAGCAACACTAATGACTAATGATTATGATGCCTAGAAATATATGCTCCACGTCCAACATGGACAAGAGTGGAGGTTTACCAATACCTAAAATAATGCGTTAACTGCTAGTAAATTTAAATGGTTGGTTTGTTCCATATTGATCTGTTACCCCTAGAGGAAAGATTGTGGTCTATAAAACAAATGTTTTAAGATGTTGTGGGCGTGCCCAATATTCTCCAGTGTTGTCCTAGCTGTGGTTTCACATCATGCTGGGAAAGCATCTGTGGTTTAAGGAATAATAAATGAATAAATCTGCAGTTTTAAATCAGAGGTACTCAACCACAGGGAGCAATGAGCTGAAAGCTAAAAGATGCAAACAGCTACATAGTGGGCTGATGTTTCTTGTACCCTTTTTCATATCATGGGGAGTCACTTGATTCATCACAAGCTCTAAGGAAATTAAGCTTTAGCACCCAGTTGTTCCAGTAGCTTGACTGTTTTATTGCAAATAATTAGCTGTTAGCTAGTAAACACACCATAAACACAGGACAAGTACAGGCTATGCAGTCTTCACACTCAGACAAGGAGAAAAACAATGTTTGTGTTGTTCCATCTGTGATGATCATTCCTATTCATTCTGTATTCATTTTATCAGGATGTGCTGTTGCTCTGTTAACAAGAAATACTTAGGAGCAACACACCCACACATGCAAACTGTTTTCATGTTAATATTGGTGTGTTTTCTGTCATATTCTTCTGCATCCCCCCTGTTACAAATCCCATGATCTCTGAGGGGGAAAGTGCCAGATTAATGTAATTTCCTGTAAACCTTGTGGCGGTGGCATGGTTCCAATGTAGCATTCCTCTCAGAATTGGAGATTTCAAACATTTAACCCAGCCAGACACATTAGACCACTTGGGAAGACAAATATTTGCTTCCATTAATTCAATTATTTTACAATCTCTGTGGTGCAAACACGAAAAATGGAGCTATGTGTTTTTTCCTGTTAGACAAAAAGACAAAATAATGATACAAATAATGTATGTTTTGTTTTTAAAGCAACTGTGACTGACAGGAAGTCACTTATTTCTGAGCATGAAGAGCTTTGTTCCAAAGTTGAGATATGCAGATATCGAATAACAAAAAAACGTTTCAAAGGTCTCTACAAAGGATGAGTTAAATACAAAATTAGATTGGAAATTTAATCGATGGTTAGTTATTATTCAAAATGAGACCAAAGAAAATAAAGTCCATCACAGAGTGTGTTTCTATGTGTATAACTTGTGGTCTAGCATCATATTGTTTCTGGAGCTGGGATGCCTCCCGAAATCAGAGGAGATCACATGTTCAGAACTTCAGTTGTCGGCAGCTTTGAGGGGGACGGGGGTGGGGAGACACTATTTCTTGTGTCTCTAACCAAAGATCCCTTAGCAGAAGCCTCTGAGCTTGTCACAGCAACAGCTCCATTGACCGCGTACTCGTGACACATTGAACCGAGTGAATAATAACAGGGACTCAAACTAAAAAAATAAGCTGCCCCAGTTATTTTTTAGAAAATAGCCGGGGGAGAGCTTTCTGAGCTTGTGTGGATGCTGTAACTATAAAAGAAATGCAAGCACTAACCTAATTAGATGCATTTAACATTTGAATTTATTATATTGATTCTCTTCAAATTAAAAGGGTGTTTCGTAACATCAAAGTGCAGCTGATGTTATCTAAATAAAACAAGAAACACTACTCTGCAAATTTCTACAGCAGACTCAGGCTGCGGGTTGTTTGTCATTCCTAATTTCTTCTTTGATTCCATGCTTCCTAAGGCTGAGACCTTCCAAGCCATTCACGTCGCCTTTATGTAATTATTAACAGACTTCTCTCTGGGGAATTCTACGTGTTTATTTTTTCTTTTTCTCCAGTCACCATTTTTTCTTGTCTGTGCTAGTGCCACAACAAAGTATATTTTGGCCATTGTTGGCGCAGACAAGAAAGGAAAGCTCTTAAATTCAGTTGCAGAGAAAGACAAACAGAGACGGGAGGAGTGGCTGTTGTACATGCATGTCAGTGCTCATGAGAGGATTGTTTTGTTTCTTTATGGACCACTTTGGACCTCAGATGACATCATCTCCTTTTAAGATAATTGGTCTTGATATGAACCAGGACCGCTTTGATACTTTCATCAACCAAAAGGCAAAACTACTTATTATTTGGTATCAAGGAGCTGCCTGTTGGAAAATGCAAAGGTGTATTGCTTTCTTTAGCGATACATTCTCTGTTATTGTTCACATGCCTTCTCCGCTTAATGAGCAGAAACATGGTTTTAGGAAGGTGGTTTTAATCAGAAAAGAAACAGAGCTAAAAGAACACCTGGAGGAAGAAAACATTAGCCGTAAAAGGCATGCTTTGCCTGGGAATCATGCCAGCGTGTGTAAAGTGTGACTTTAGTTCTCGGTACAGCATGAGGTGTTAAGGTGTCTCCAGGCCTCAGAGCAGAATTTGCTTTACATGAGAAAACAAAGAGTGGCAGGAAAGTTTTAACAAAACCATTTACCAGTTGATGAGGATAAGGTCTCAGTAAATGAACATGTACATGAAAATATTTCTTTCCAGTTTCTTTCCCAGTGCTCCATTATGATATTCTTGAAACTACAAACTGGGGCAGAGCATGGAAGTTCTTACAAGTTCACACATTTCATTGAAATAGCAATAATAAGAACCTTTTTATAACTGAGAGTGACTTGCCCAGAAACTGTAGTTATGTACCTAAGCAAGCGAGGACTGAACAGTTTTGACCAGCGAAAGAGCACATGGAGGGCATCTAAGGAGCCACCATGAACATGTAAGGCACATCAGCCTCAGTCAACAAGTTTTTTGGTGCCTGTCGAGATTGTTGCTCACAGAGATAACACTGAACAAGCTAAAACAAAAGCTTAGTAATCTGCTTCTACTCATTTTGAAATTCACTTGCTGTTTACTTTAATCATGAAGTGAGATGCAATAGAAATTACTTAAATGTCCAGTTAACAACTAACATTGTGCATTATTTTCATGTCAGTATTCCCTTAAAGTCCTTCTCCAGCCACTGATTACATCAAAACCTTAAAATCTCTTGGATGTAATTCCACACCTTTGCCTTATCCAGGTTGTGGGGTCTATGAATGTGTTATTTCACCCGGCCCGATCTCTGTCTACTGCTCTGCCCTTTACCTGCAACCAAAGTGAGCCGGGGCTCACCTGCTCTGTCATCTTCTGACTTTTAAACTAGTCTACTATACGATGCACAATGGCAACTTTTAACATTTGAGTAATTCAGCCATACTTGTTGACACCACACACGGATTCCCAGGAAGAAAAGGAAGAACTCCTACACCTACAAGTTGATGCATCAGAATGGTTAGTTTAGCTTCTACAATGTTAAGAGAAGATTCATGCTGTCAGATTTTATATATCTGGAGACTGGTGTTGGTGGATCGCAGAATAAAAGCAGAAATCGTTAGCCATAATGTTGACTGCTTATTTCAATCAAGTGTGTTGTAGTACATAAAAAGTGAAAAATATGATTTTCATTAGAAGTGGACTTATTTCATCTATTTCATCTCTTATTAAAAAAAGTAGAAAATCCTCAGCTATGACGTTGTTCGCTTATTCAGTCATGACATGTTAAGTCAAAAACTTGATTTTCACCAGAGACAGGCTTTAAATTTGAAAAATATAAATTCCCCACTCACCCTCTCTGTGGGCGGTCTTGTGTGTCCTTTCAAGCTCGGGTCCTCTACCAGAGGCCTGGGAGCCTAAGGGTCCTGCGCAGTATCTTAGCTGTTCCTAGGATACACACTTCTGGACAGAGATCTCAGGTGTTATTCCTGGGATTTGTTGGAGCCACTCTCCCAGCTTGGGGGTTACAGCCCCGAGTGCTCCTATCACCACTGGTACCACTGATGCCTTTACTCCCCACATCCTTTCCAGCTCCTCTTTCAGCCCCTGGTATTTCTCAAGCTTCTCGTGTTCCTTCTTCCTGATGTTGCTATCACTGGGGATTGCGACGTCTACCACTACCACCTTCTCTTCCTGCTTGTCGACGACCACGATATCCGGTTGATTAGCCACCACCATCTTATCCGTCTGGATCTTGAAGTGCCACAGGATCTTAACTCGATCGTTCTCAATCACCTCAGGAGGCGTTGCCCACTTTGATCATGGAACCTCCAGCCCATACTCGGCACAGATGTTTCTATATACTATGACGGCCACTTGGTTATGACACTCCAAGTATGCCTAACTTGGCATATATATATATAAATTAATTTCCATCAACTTGTTTGGCTTCATTTGTGAGGAGCTCTCATGTCATGCATCTTTATATACAGTCAAGGGTAAAAAAGGGCACCTCATAGAGTTTGCACATCATGGAGACCTGTAAGCTTTGTCCTTACCAAATTACCCCAGGTTTGATTCCAGACTAGGCCCTCTACTACAGGTCCTTCTCTCTGTCACATTTCCTGTCATTCACTGTCATTACCAATGAAGATAAAAAGCCAGAAAAATTGTGAACAGCTCATATGCAGCAGAAAAATTTGGTTGAGAGCACTTACGGGCAATTTTTGCACCTAACCAATACAAGTCAACATGTGCCTGCCCTTAAGATAAAATGTTGTCCTGCTTTACACAGAAATTTAAAAGAAAGAAAAATGCTCGCTGTTTGCATCCAACATACAGAAACTGACTACTGTTTCTCACAGTGAATAAAACAATATTTTTACAGCTGGCATTCAGGTCAACCAGGGATTCATGTTTAATTCTCATTAAAAATGATTTTGTTTTTATAGCATCAGTTTGGGTGTTAGCCATTGAACATTACATTTACAAGCTTTAATAGAAAGTCAAGTTCAGAAGTCAAGAAATACATAAAAAACACAAAAAGGATTACACAAGTTCAGGCTTCCAATAAAAAACTGATGATTGTTGGTGTCAAGAGGTTCGAGGTTCCCACATCACTGAATGCATCACAGCACAAACACAAATGTCAGGAGCAACATAATCACAGAGCAGCCAGAAGCAAATGTTTCTTCTCAAATTATTAGTGAAAGTGTAACAAAATCTCTCTTAGGGCTCTTCAACATCATTACAAAAGACGCATTAAGAAGCAGCTAATAATTCATCCTTTAGAGCAGCATTGTCATTGGACAATCAGCAGACGTTAGCGGATGGTGCATACGAACATATGCTCAGGCAATGTTCACTGATTAATTTAATAATCGTTCTGCAACAAGACAAGTGAATCATGGACTAGGGGGTGTGATACTGCAAAATTTGGTGTCGATCCAATACCAAGTAAATACAGGGCCAGTATTGCCAATACCGATATCGATACTTTTTACTTAGCAAAGCAGCTTATCTACTTTCATGTAGCGATGCATCGTAATTTATGAAGTGAATGCATCATCAATATACAAATTTGAATTGACATTTAGAATTTTAATTTTCATGATCATTTTGCTCAAGTAGTCTCTCAAAAATGTAGAACTCAGAGTTCTACCTTGTTCAACTGATTGTATCAGTTTGTATTCTGAAAACTTCAGTCGTTTCTTTGAGACCTGTTGCGTTTGCGCTGTGATGAAAGAAAACTACAATAGCACTGCATCTCTTCTGGATGTCAAGAAGATCAGGAAGAGAATAAATGGAGTCTTTTACTACTAAATTTAATGTGTGTGCAAAACATGGATAATTTGCCCAACTTGCTTTGCACACAGCAGGAGGCACCATTATCGGTGATTAAAGCCTGAACTTTGGCAGTTCCGCATTCCGCAGTGATTATTTTTAATTCTGAGCAAATGTGGTCAGTACTGTGTTTTTCTGAAAAACTATTGGTTTCTAGGTCATATGCTTGCATTTGCCAGTTCTCATCAATGATTTGGCATGAGACGGTTAAATACGCCTCTGTGGCTCTTGATGTCCACATATCCGTTATGAGTACTGCACTGTTCGCAACATCCAGTGCTGGTGATTACAGGGTGTTTTCTAAATGTTTCCTACTTGGAATCTTGTAGAGATGATCAAGTGTCTTTACAAAATTACTTAAACCCTCATCTTCAACCACAGAGAGAGGTTGTAGATCCTTGTGATATCCACAGCTGTTGGGGAATAATCTAGGTGAAATAACAAAATAAATAAACTATAAACTATCTGCATGTAGCCTAAATATAGGAATACTAATGTTCCTTTGACAGTTAACACGAAAGGGTTATTATATTCAACTAGATTCATATTTCAGGTTTGAGGAATATATCTTTATATAGGTATATATTTTTCAGTTCCAGCAAAATAATCCATTTAAATTTATTTCATTTGGCTGAATATATTATATGACCGTCTAAATAGTCCATATCTAATCAGTCTGCCAACTATGATGACCAATTACACTGAAAAATAACATTAACTAATGCTGGAGATGACTTAATCTTACCTTCACTTCTATAAATCAGCTACCTGGATATTCTTGACCATGCTGAGGGGCCTCTGCCAGTGTGTCTGTCTCAGTGTTGGGGGGTCTGGTTCTGGTTTGGGGAGCCCCCCCATGTTTCTATGTGTTTATATAAATGTGTGGTGGTGCCACAATAGCATGTTTGTTTCCTCCAAACATCACAGCTTGCAGTATTTTTGTCTGCAGCTCTAAAATAACTCCTAATGGCGCTCCTCTTCCTCTCTGCCATCATGCAGCCAACAGTGCTGTTGAACTCGAAGCATAGCAGGGGAGGATGGGGAGGGGCAAAGTCAGTATGAGTGAAGTGTTTACGCAACCACTATGATGGAACGGGAGTTGTGTTCTGAACGTAGAGAAGAGAAACTGAAACTTAAGTATCGATACTATTGATATATTAGAGCGATACGCCCACCACTATTGTGTACTTTTTCCAGCAGCTGAGACGTTCCAGTGATTGGTGCTGCTGGGGTTCACACCAGTGATGACACGCTCCAGAGATTACTTGCAAGTGGTCCGGGACCACCTCTTTCCAGCGGACCAGAGTCCAGTTATTTATTTCGCACCAGATGTCTGGGAGAGGGTTCAAACCAGCCCAAACAGATCACACCAGGGGAGTAAACGCTCCAGGGCTTGGTTCAACTAACCTAAAGAAGAGTGGTGTGAACGCAACCTAAATCAAGGAATTATTATTTAATGAAAGTAATCAAGAAGCTGCAATCCTCCACAGTGGTCTATTATTTGCACATGCATTCATTTAAATGTAGTGGAATGAAACATCTCTTCTAACTACATTTGTAATGGAGTAAATGTTGGTCTGAAAAGCAGAGCAAGATACATGTAACATGTGTTTGGTATCGAAGAAAGAACAGTACTGTCCCTAATTTATGCAGCCATTTCAAATAAGGTTCCATCTCATTTGTCATCAGTTTTAAAATTCAGAAGTACACGACAGCACAGTAACTCTCGAGAATGCGTCCCCCTGGACATTCCTTTTACGGATACAGATTTTTGGGAAAAATTGCTATGTTCAATTAGAGGTAGAAAACAAATCAGGAAGCTGTTATGTTGAATACATTTTTATTGCTAAAACTGCTCAACTCTGTTAAATTGATGCATGTTTAATGAATACACTTGTCTTTATCATTGTGACTCTCCTATGCTCAAGAAGACCAGTATTTTCCACTGTGTAGTTTTCTATAAATCATCTCTCTTTTACATGTTTTATTGCTTATTGATTTTTTTTGTCTTGTTTATTTACCTGTCATTTTGTCCTTATGATTGTGAGCCATAGATTTGACTTAATTTTCTATATTTTTTTAAATAATGATATTCATGCAGGACACCTTTGTAAATGAGAACTTTGCTCTGAATTAGTCTTTTACCGAATAAATATATCTCTTTCTATACTGTCAATATATTAAACAGAGAGAAAAATTGTTGTTAATGGGTGTGTCACCTTGTCTTGAGGAGAAGTGGAGTGTTTGTTGGAGAGGACAGGATGAAGTATATAGCAGCGAATGAGAAACCTCAGCCATGATGCATTATTATCACTCTCCCCAGTGTGGCCCTATTTCATTTCTACCTTACTACTGTGCTTCATTGGACAATGGATCCTGCTGACTTAAAGGTTCCTGTGTCCTTTCTGTAAGGATGATGGACGCCTCACCTGTCCTCTCTCCCCCAGCACGAGCACTGCTGCGAGGGGGATTTTTGTGTCTGGGGTAGAGACCCATGCCAGCCAGCGCAGATAAGGATAGCCAACGCTGCAGTACTTCTCTTCTTTTCTGGAAATTGATTCTTGTTGTTCAATTATTCACGATGTTGAATAATGTTGTTCTCTGCGCTTATCATGACTGGCGATCCTTATCTGAAGGGTGACTAATGACAGAGTAGATGGGGATGGCAGACTTTCAATAGACTGTCGCCATAGTTGTTGGATGTTTAGCCTGAATAACAGGGCAATTTAAGGCAAGAAGAATGATGAGACACTGATCATTTTTTCTCTTGTAATAAACTATGAATACAGGATGAGATGGCTTGAGCTGGTTTGACTGTGCAGCACAGCAGGGATTCGTATTTCCATTACAACAGGGCTACCTGTTTAAAGTGTCTTTTACTGATGATGTGCTTCTCCTTCATGTTTAAAAGCAGTGGGCTGATCAATAACACTGTTTTTTTTTTTGTTTTTTTTTTGCTGTGATTGTTTCTCCTTCACAAAACAAAGCACTTTGCTGTTTGTAGTTATCCTCCCTGTTGTACTGAAGACAAACTGCAAACAAATTTAGTGTTTTTAATGATATCTATCTCTATGGTATTTTTTCAAAAGTGAACATAGTAAAATAGTAAAATGAAGTGAGTATCTTAAAATAAAAACAGTGAAGTAGAAGGGTAAATAAGAAGATTCATTTAAAAGCTTCAAAAGTACTGAGAGCAGAAACCGCAGATGCTTTTTACATTTGATTGAATCTCTGGTCAGGAGGTGAGTCTCACATAGAGTGGCCATCTGCTGAATTTAGAGCAGACCGTCTAAATTTGAGATGACTTATTATTCCTCTTTTTCTGAACTGCAGTTAAATGCAGCATATAAACACTTCTTTAAGCTATAACAAATTACTGGCTGCAAGCAGTGTCAAATATACTGTATATCTGTTCTTTTCTCGGTTAAAAAAGCAAACAAACCTGCATGTGCTGAGGTACGTTATGTCACATTCATTGTCACACACGTTTAACCAGTAATCGCATCAAGGTAGGCACATCCACACTCGGCGGCTTTTCAATCCTGTTCTGTTGTGGCTAATCCTGAATTAACGTAAGAGCTCCATGTTTTTTGCACATTGTGTTGTTGTGACATGGACAATTTGTAGTCATGGCCACATTGACAAACATGTCTGCACAAAGAACACAAAACTAACAGACAATCCGCAGGTGCCTCTTCACTGAATATATTTAAACTACTTCACGTCAAGATGAAAAAAAAATCTTAGCAGCAGAGATTTGTGAAGTATATCATGCAGTCAAGAAAAAGCACTCATTCAGGAGTGCTGACTGTGGAGTAAAAATTGAACAAGATATCTTCAATGAGTCATCTATTGCCAAATGACATGTGGAAAAAAAAAAAAAAAAAAAAAAGCCAAAGCTTTATATGAGAACGTCCTAGCACCCCACTCTGTCCATACAAACATACAAACACCAAATAAAATGATCTGCCTTTTTCAGTGGGGACCGGTGCATCAAACAATCGAGTGTTTTTTCCATTGTACTGAGATATGAGGAGGGCGCCCAACGCGCTTGTTAAGCACTGACAAGTTTTTATATGAAATTGAATTGCACTCATAGAAAGGCATAGTTCTAGCCTTCCTTTCCAGAATTGTTCTGTTTTTCTCCAGAACTTTGTAAACTTGTTTTTTTCAGTTAAAATGTTGTCACTCTGGCAGAGCAGTGTAGTCATTCTGTCCGCCTGAGATGAAGAACTGTTATTTAAACCCATTTAGATCACATGCTTAATCATAGTGTCATCTAATAAATGATACATGTCCAAAAAAGGACATAAAAAACATTTGTTTGTTTTTCTATATTAAAATTCAATATTGTTTTCTTCTGACAAAACTACATGTCCTGTGAAAATTATGTTGCCGTGTACTACCCATGTTTAACCAATAATGTAATGACATCCAGCTGTCAATAAATCTTCAACTTTTAGTGGCGTTAAGCAGAGCTTAGTGGAGCTATGACCTTTGCTATGACCTTTGTAGTTACCGAGCTATCCAGATTCATCCCATCGTTATGTCACACCTTCTATCATGTGATTGATTCTTTCCTCTTTCGGTAGAAAATGCATCACTACATGGCAGTTAGATACTCTCCAACATGCACTTAAAGTGGA
>KV751342.1:1894765-1913474 GCA_001698575.1 Mola mola
ACAGTGGTGTAAAACTTTAAAGTACAGTAAACACTAAGGGAATACTCAAATAAAATACAACTACCGCAAGATTGTCCTTGAGCACAGTGCTTGAATGAATTTCATCAGTTACTTTCCTGCTGCAAAGATTCTCTCTTAAAATAAGATTATTCAAAATGTGGGACAACGTGCATTTCTCTTTCTCTGTGCAGAAATATATTCCAATAATCAGATAAATTTATTAGGTATCTTCTACTGTCACAGCCTTTACGAATTATGGTACCCCTCTACCACAGCTGAGACCTCGTTTTGTCCTTAAATGACTGTACATTTGCAATGTTTCAACTTGATAAAACGAAAAATGACGACCAGTGGATGTTTGCCCAGAGTGAGGATTTTTTTCTTCATCTCTTATAATTAAAATCACATTACGAAAGCTTTTATTCTGCAGGAGTGATTGCAGCGGCCAAAGTAGGATGGTACTTAGCAGAGCCCCTAAGTTCACAAAGGCCCAACAGTCCTCTTAAATGAAAATTCCTGGATCCTCACCTTTAACCAGATCTGCACCAAAATGTGATTCTTCCTTGGCTAATTCCCCATCCTCCCACACAGTTTTGTCCAAATCCATCCATCAGGTTTTGTTAGTCCTGCTAACGAACAAATGTAAACCTATCCTTTAACTTCTACTACTATTACTAATGTAATGAACATGTTAGCAGCAAATTAAAAGTCACTGATAGTCAGTCTCTAGATACATTGTTTTATGCCGATCACACTGATGACGAGGGTTTGTTACCAAATGTTATATGGATGAAGTCAAAACAATAGATCTCTCTAAAATGTGAATATGTGAATAAAAATATGACCATGGGAAAATGAACTAATTTTATATTCTGCTCAGGCTCTGATCTCATTACAATTTAGACAAGGACGTATGTTTTTATATGAGAAATATTAATGAGTGTACTTTCAGTCTGCCTCCATTAACGTTGATGAAGCTCATCTATAAACAGCAACCATATTAAATGGTATATGTTACTTTTTTTGTTCTTAAGACACATGTATCGTATTTTGCTTTATCTTTGTCTTCTAAAACTGTCTATAAATTAATTGTGCTGCTGTGGCAAATCGGAGGCTTACTAAGAACTGGGAGAAGAAGAAAACGGGTCAGCATCAGCGCTGCCTCCTGTTTAGCATCATGCTATTAACAAGGTTCATTATTAGGAGGAATGTCAGCTCAATTTCCGTGAATTATTAATGTTAAAATACTCTCTGCTCCTGGCACTCGCTCAACTGGGCATGCTGTTAAAACAAACTCCATTTTAAAAGTGGATTTTTCATGGTATGGCCATTAATTTCCCCGTAGTTTCACCATCACTGAAACTTTCTGATTCTCTGTGATCTGGAGACGCAGTCGACACACACATTTGCCACAGACAGCAATAGAGCGAGCAGATGACATAAAGCCTGTCAAGCAGAGGTAAAGAATGACTCCGACACACCTAGTGTACAGTGAGATTGAGTCTTCTCCAACCATGCTTGTGTACTGTACATCTTCAGTGATCATAGACAGAGAGGAACAGAAAATCAAAGCGCCATTTAAAATAATGGTCAGCTATTTTAAGATCAGTTAGCATGAGGCTAGGTTTCAGAAGTTATAGCATCTGGTTTTCCAAATGAACATTTTTATTTCAATAAGTATACATTATTATTAATGCACATTTCTTCTGTCCTTTAGTGGCTTTTAATGGATTAATAACAATACCCTTGTTTTAGGAGAGTAATTACGATGAATTATGAAACCTAATTTTTCTGGGGATCAATTAAATATTACAGTAAATAAAGCAGTACAGTGTGATTTTAAATAAATAACATGTAAATGATTTTAAATGTGAAAAAGTCAGAAATGAAAGCCAAAAACAAGCACTGGCATCTTGTGGAGGCTGTGTTTCCCTTATCATTTTTTGAGGCCCAGTGGCAAAAGCTAGTAGAGAAAATTAGCAGGTACTGAATTCTTTCTTTCATTGCTCCCCCCACATCTGTCCCTCTCCCCTCTTCCTCAACTGTGCTTTGGTTTGGCTCCAGAGGTTTTAAGCAAAACTGTGTTGTCTCTGCACGGCGCCGGGAAGTGAGGCTCCCAAATACAATCAAATCATTGGATCATTTCATATCACAATACTGCAAAATATCACGACATAGTACTTTTTCTGTAAATGTCATGAAGTAATGTCCATACAAAATGACCACATACCTCATGACAACTTATTGATGGTCCCCTAAACCGCAGTTTTCAGTTGATAACCAAAGTATTTGGGTGTTCAGTAGTGTTACTGATTGATTCAGATTCAAATCTTGCAATTTTATGTGGCGAATTTGAATTTCACGGTATGTAGACGAATGAGAAGTGCGATTTATTTGTTTTAGCTGCATTTTTGGGACGCTCTAACGTTTGTCTTTGTACCCAGCCAATGAACCATAATGACTTAATGAAGCATGTTTAACATTGTTAAATTGGCTTTTAACAGACCCCGTTTTTACCCCTAATAGATAATAATAGAAGAAAAACAAGCCAACTAAAGTCTAAAAGACTAAAACTGTTATGTCAGCAACCAGGAGATGAACCCTGTAATCTAGTAATCTACCATGGCTTTTCTCCTGTATTATGTTGCTCTTTGTACTGCAACACCCGACTTCATAAAGTATTTCTGTCTGAGAGCATTGCAGCAGAAAGCCCCGAAAGCAAACTTCTGCTACTGCCAGCCTCTCAGGCTTCACGGACACATCTGCCAGAGAGGTGAAATCTGAACATGTTCATCCTCCCTCCCTCTTGTTTTCTGGATTCTGCCAACTGGACAGTGTAAAGTGGTTAAATGTCAAAAAACAAACAAAACAACAAAAACAAAACAAAATCTGGTCTCTCAGAGGGGATGTGTCTGGGACTATTTACTACCTGATCAGGACAATAAGACATGAATGCAGCTACAGAGAAAGACAAAAAACCAACCATGCTGTCTTTTTTATCACTGGCTGATTTCAGTGGATGAATATGCAAGCTGCCTTCCGTCCACATAAACCAACCGGATCACAGAAGCCCTCTGCTCTCTGCATCACAGATTTCAAAGCCTGTTGTAGATCCTGCATACATGCATCTCCACCCTGTGCCATATCTGCTCCTGCCCTCTTATACAGCCCAATGCCCTTGGACATTCTTATAGGTCCTTCAAATCCACTGTATCATCATTATCTGTTTCTCTGAAGAGCCTCCAGCCAGCATTCAAACCCAGAGATCAGTGTAGCCGGCTGAGAGACCGGAACTCATCCGCCTGGATGCAATTGTTTGCAAAAGTGATTGTGATTATCAGCAAATACTGTATAAAACAGCCGTGTGTGTGTGTGTGTGTGTGTGGAGAGGGGAAGGTGGTGTTTGCCAATGAGACTGGTCATGTACAGGATGCAGTGTGGCAGGATGGGAGATTCAGGGGGAGGGGGAGAAAAAGAAGGGAGTCAGGCTGACAGCAGTGTTCATTACATGCACCGGTGCACACACAAACCCCAACTCACACACACACGCACACACACACACACACACACACACACACACACACACACACACACACCCTTTCCTGCGGGTAGAGAGGACAAAGCGCCCATGATTCACCTTCCTGCCTTGTCACACACAAGAACAGGCCTGCTTTTCTTTCATAAACTGCATGTCTGCTGAGTGCATCCTTCGGTTTTATCTCTCCCTCCCTCTCTCCTCTCGTTCTTTCAGTATCACCAGTTCTGAAATTAAAAAAATATCAACACAGTCCAGACACATAATTGCTCGTGTTCCCATAAAAAAAAAACAACTTTTGGAGTGCATTAAAGTCTCCCAGTTGCCTTTAGCAGCTTTTAAAAATCACACGAAATGACTTTAAACACACAGATGTCTCTGTGTCCCCCTGGTCATGTACGGAGGTCTGGTACTTTTGATTTAAACTTCTAAAAAAGTCTCACCAAAAATAAACAAAACTCCAACAGCAAAGGGATTTAAGTACATGAACACGTGTCAATGGTGGTCATACGGAGGCTGATGATGTCAAGCTTTTATGTGGGAAGTGTTGTTATGTAAATGTAATGCTTTACATGTGAAAAAGTTGAAAATTGTGTTTTTATAACATTTTTTTTTATATATTGAATTTATTCTATAAATCAAAAAGACATATTGCTTAAGTCATGTTTTCTAATTATCACACTGAAATGAAGATGCTAATTCCTGCAGTCTATTTTTTTTAACGTTCATTGTGTAACTTGTTGTTATTGGGGAAAAAATGGGCTTTTTATTTAGTTTTTCTTTTTCTTAAAAAATGAATAGATGACTCTGCCGAGGTTCACTGTGTTTGAATTATTCATATGGAAGCTTAGATATTTTTAAAAATTAAAACATCTTTAGAAATTTGATATTTTGATTTTCTATCTTTTAATCTTTATTATCTGGGGTTTTTTTTATTTATATTTTACTTTTTTTAATTATTGCAAGAAAACTTTCATTGTTTTTGCTTTGTTAATGATAATGGAGATGTCTTTTTTTTCTTAAAAATACAGAGAATCATTTTTTTTTTTTCTGCTGACTGGCAGAAAAGGGTAAAAAAAATCATCACCAAATCATTGTGGTACACATCTTTAAACCACTGACTATGGAAGGTGGAGGGGTCATTTATTGGTTTCCTTCACAGCACACAGCTCGCTTCCATCTCATTACAACAGATTCGGCTCAGACAACTTGACAAATGATTATCTGTGTCTCAGTGACCCACCGGCCCAATCAGCACAGGAGCACGTGGCTCAAATTGCAGGGCAGATAATTTTGCTGGCAGACACATCATTAATTACTGCCCTTCTATCAATAACTAATTATTCTGACTGTCTGGCTGAGCAAGAAGGAAGATGAACCTTGCACTGGAAGTCTTCATAGCAGCAATATAGCCACCAAACTGTGATGGTGTTCCTCTCAGTCCTGCCATTTTCAAGCGAGGTCATTGCTGCCCAGAGTTCTGCTGGATTTAATTTTAGCTGTTTAATCAGAGTCTATTTTACTCTTGGGATTCAAAGTGACTTCAATTAATTTTCATTAACCACGTGTCAGGAGAGATAAAACGGTAGCATTGTTAGACGGTGAACCACTGGCTGGCAATAACACCTGTCAGTTTTATTTTACGTGTTCTATCTATATTAAAGTCATTGAAGATATTTTCATAGTGTATTTTTTTTTTCACAACAAAATAAGCTTTGGAAACTAAAACTATTACATCTTTCACCTTATTTGTACATTTTAGCTGAAAAATACATTTCAGTTATAAATTATATGTTTTTTTTCTGTGAATAGGTGCTAAGTTTCTGCAGGCAGACACTGACCACAACTCACAGTGAGCAAGGTCCTCTGTGACAAGTTGAACACTCAAAACCACCAATAAGCACCTTGTATTTACCGATTTGTAAATAATACATTTATTTACTCATCTTTTTTTATTTTATGTTTTTGTTTAATATCATTTTGATTACAATTCTGGTCTGGTGTTGCTTTTAGAATTATGATAGAAATTTTCTTATACTTATTTTCTTTTCTGCATATAACACAGTAAGGTAAATTGGATTGTTGAATTTTTCTTAGTAAAACATATTTGAGTTGATCTCCACTCCCAAAGTGTAATTTTAACACATTCTGATTTAAGTGGTGTTCAGTGCTGAACAGAGTTGGTTTCATCAGTGTGTCTCTGCAGAGAGTTAATCTCACCAGCGTTCCTTGTCTAAGCCCTTCGTGTTATTTAAAGTCTGTTTAGCGAGCTGAATAAGGCACACTGGCAAAAAAGTGCCAACTCAACTCTACAGAGTGTGAAGCTATATAATACCTGAATAAATGTTGAAATTAGCTCAGTGGGCGTTAATTTAACGCTGGAATTTTTGCTGTTAAAGGTAAAAAAAAAATGTGATAAACATCAATAGAGGTGTTCAATCCAACATCAAATCAAAGAATATAAATTATTCCTGTTTAAACACTCAACATTTACAGAAAGAGCACACAATGGCTATTGCCTTGTGTGTCCTCAGTAGAAACCATGGCCCTGGCAAGAAACAAATTTAGTATTTAGGCAGTTTGATTTTATTTATTTTAGTTTATTTATTATTCATATTTATTCAGTTTATTGTATTTAAAATGAGACAAAAATACATGTCAGAAACATACATACTGCAGACTTTTTTAGACGTTTTGTTATCTATCTGTGTAGAAAATGTTTCTGTGGGTTATTTTGTTTGTTTTGAGTCTTGTATTTATTGTATAAATACTGATCTGAGATTTGTCTCTCCTTGAGTCCACTGCTTGTTCATGCATTATTCTTAAAATGTTCATGTCTGAACAAATGCAGACATTCAGCCAATGGCCAGTTTATTTCCAAATCTCCATCGTTTGGAAAAAAATAATAAAACCTGATCTTATAAATGGCGCCACAGTTTAAATAGTTTGTAGTACCCCTGAACTTTAGGACCTTATTTTTTACAAAAGGGATCATTTGTTTGGGTATGCGATGTCTCAAAAATAAATCTATGCATACAGCTGAGAAAGAATCTGATAAAAGTTTGGATCCGTAACAAAAGCACCATTAAGGTCTTAATCAGCGCTCGGTAAGAAGAGACACATTGCATTAGCTCTAATATGTCGCAGGCGGATGGTTTTGGCAGATGATTGTTGCATTAATCTGTTTCCCTCAAGAGGACAATGCAGCTGTCCTTGAGTAAAGCACTTAAATGCTATCGCAGTAAACACTCTGATGCCAGGCGGTCAAACACGGGAAGGACTATGAATGGCTTGTTGTGCTTTGGAGGTGAAAATCAGGCCAAAGAACGAAGCAGCGTTTTTAATGACATGCTCTGCGCCTGAATCTACATTGTATGATTGAGCAAACTGTGTAAAATCTTGTGTAGCGTAAAATAATATAAGCCCATGGAGAACTTCCCACATATACAGTACTAGTATAATTAAAACTAGATATATGAAATTGGAATAAAATAAAAAAAATACACAGAGCAATTAAAGTCAAAAATCCAAAATCATAATAGCATTTAAGCAACAGCAGACACACACATACATTACCAACAACAACTGAGTAAGCCTTGTTTTCACACACTGTTAAATGGTGAGTGTTAATGGCTGCTCTGATGAAAATCACTTTTTTGACCTTTTTAGCATGTTCATAATGTGTTTTATATGTACTACCCAACACAAATTATGACCTAAATAAGCAGTCAACGTCAAGGCTGAGAATTTGTGATTTGGTTCTACAATCCACAACAAAGACAGCCTTTAAAAAGGCTGGGTCTGAAACCTTAGGAACCACTCCTGACAACCCTGCAGGATGGGGGTTAATGTTGTGGAAACAAAATTTACATCCTGATGAATCAGCTTCTATGCGAACTTGTACAAGCAGCTTCCCCTCGTCTTCCTGGGAAACAGTGTCTGGTTCAATGTACATGTATGTCTGAATGATTTCAATGTTAAAACTTGCCACTGTGCAGTGTATAGTAGACTAGTTAAAAGTTACAGACGACAGTGCAGGTAAGCTCTGCCTTGCTCTGGCTTCAGGACTGGAGGAAGACTATAGGCTCAATGACAGGACTTCATCAATATTTGTTTGCATTCTCACACAACCTGCTGTCAAATTAAAATTTAGCACACATTGATCTAATGTGGACACTCAATGGAAACTCAATACTGGCATAAGTTAGTTAGTTGCCTTTAAAGTTTCATAAAACAAGATTACACTTAGCATTTACTGATCAATATCAGTGGCCCCCTATCACAATAAGAGGACTGAGAGGCCAATGCTGCTATATATAACAATATGAAAACAATTGATGAAATGTTTCAAAGTTTTGCATCACTGCAAACACAAAACAGTTCTTACACATACAACCAAGAAATGTGCACAAAATTGAGTCCATTGGTATGGAAACTAGTGCAGAAAATGATAAGCAACCAGCTATACAGTAGAGTAATAATAGCTTGTGTCACTGGATCTGAACATATAGTATATATAATAAGGAATTGAGAAAATGTGTAACACTGAGTTGTAGAATGAAATAAAAGTGTGTAGTCCTCTTCCAGCCCATTGACTCACAACTGTTCAGATATCGATGTTTTGTCACAGCCCGTCGTGCCTCATGCACACACATACTGTATATCCTTTGACTTCAAGCAGAGACTCAGATGTACTTTCCAAAGTGAAAACGTGCCAGGAAGGATGGAGGTAATGTCAGGGTCCGGTAGTGTTAAGTGTCTGTCTGTTAGGGTCATTCTGTGTTTCCTGTTTTATTTTGTGTCCTTTTCCTCCTGTCCCAGATTGTCTTGTCTTGAGCAGTCCAGGGTTATTTCCTAGTTCCTAGTTCCTCGTGTTTGATCTTGATTTGTCCCTCAATTACTGAGTTTGCCTGTCCCCTTAAACTGGGCCTTCGCTTGCTAGTTTGATCTCCTGGTGTCGACCCATTTCCTGATTAAAATGGATTTGATTAAGAACCTCCCTTTGAGTGTCTGCATTTTTGAATCGCTGCCTCGCTTCCCGAGATCCCGCAAGCTGGTCCAAGTTACTGACGTGGGTGGAAAATGCACACAACACCCTGCCATCCTCGTCGACTGGCCTGTTCTCCTCCAGCGCGTATTCAGGTACAAACCTCCCCTCTTCCCGGAGACAGAACCAGAGGTAAATATTCCATCAGCAGCTGCTATGGTCCATCGCTGTCGCTGAATACGGTCCAGGGCTAGGTCGACACTCATCAAGTCATCAGCAGCCTACAAGAAGGCTGCAGATAGGAGGAGACAAGCTGCACCCATCTACTGCCCTGGTCAGAAAGTTTGGCTCTCAACCAGAGATTTGCCAGTTCAAATTGTTTCACGTAAGTTAACCCCAAGATTTATTGGTCTTTAACTGTGTCAAAAGTTATTAATCCTTTTGTTGTGAGGCTCAAACCTAGGACCTACCTAGGTCCTCCCGAGTCCATCTTTCATTCCACGTGAGCAAGGTGAAGTCAGTTCAAGAGAGCACCCTTGTTCCAGCCTCTAAACCACGTCCTCCTCCCCGAAACATCGATGGTGAACCAGTTTAAACTGTCCAGCGCTTATTGGCTGTCAGGTGTCAGGGACGAGGAACTCAGTATTTGGTGGGCTGGGAGGGCTATGGTCCCGAAGAGCGTTCCTGGCTATCGTCAAAGGATATCATGGACCCCCAACTTACAAAGGTCCTTTTAAAGACTCATCCTCTAAGTTCATGGCTGCCAGGTGTTGGCCATGGGGGGGTAAAGTCAGGGTCCGGTAGTTTCAAGTGTCTGTCTGTTAAGGTCATTCTAATTTTCCTGTTTTATTTTGTAGTTTTGTTTGTATCTTAATTCCTATGTCCTGCCAAGGCTTCTCCCGCAGGTGTGTGTGATTGCCTCTCCTCCCTAATGTGTTTCACCTGTGTCTAATTGTCTACCTCTTCCTTGTGTATTTAGATCCTGTGTCCCTTTCCTTCTGTGCCAGATTTTCTTGTCTTTTCCAATGAGCAGTCAGAGCTTCAGTTATTCCCTTGTGAGTTCCTCGTGTTCTTGATTACTAATTTTAATTTAATTATGTAATTTTAAGGATTATAGCTTATACCAGTGATTCTCAGCTGGTGGGTCGAAAGCTGGTCAATAAAAAAATTAAATATTTAATGCGCATCTCATTTTGGACTTTCATTTTGAAAATATTTTAATAGACATGTCAAAGGCGTGCAGCAGTCTAGCGCCGTCAAACACATTCATTTGTTTGACCTTTACTTTAGGTTTGTTTTGATGTTCAGAGTGCCTGTGCTTGATGAAGCTTTGGAAGATGTCATAAAAGTGGTGAACCACATAAAACGGTGTGTGAAAAACAGCCGCTGCTTTTCAAATCTATGTAAAAGACTTAGGCTCTGAGAACATGCAGATGTTGTATCACTCCAAAATACGCTGGCTGTCGAGGGGAAAGGTGTCACGCTTTTACGAACTGAAAACAGAAATCGCCACTTTTCTCTCAGCAAATAACCCCCCGTATGCTGAACTTTTTGAAAACAAAATCTGGCTCTCACGAGTTGCATATCTTGCTGATGTGTTTGAGCACCTCAACACATTAAGAGAGTCAATGTAAGGGGAAGGACACAATATTTTTGAAGAGTCAGACAAAATTGGTGTGTTCAAGAAAAGGATCACAGGACCGATCTCTGTGAAAGTGGCTTCTCTATTTTGGTCCAGTTCAAGTCAAAGCAGAGAAACAGGTTGAACACTGAACATGATCTGTGAGTAATTCTGTCTACTACTGTCTACTGTCACCTCAGACTTTGAAACCCTGATCAAGAGTAAAGCACATGTCCAACTGCCTCATTGACTTCCACAAATGATGAAAACATTTCCTTCGGTGGGACATTTTTTTGTCTTTTATTCTTATCATCTGCAGTTTTGATATTTATATTATTCACTTTTATACATGCAGTTGTCATGGCCCTGCTTAGTTTCTTACTAATGTGCTCTGAAAGCACAGATATGCATAGAAGTTAAATATATAGTTTTGTGTAGTTTTGATATTTAATTTGTTTTGGTCACTTTTGTCCATGCAGTAGTCATGTTCGTCCTCAGGTTCTCAATAATGTGCTCTGAAATGCACTTGCACATGTAAATATGTATATGTATGTTAATAAAAGAAGACATATGCATGTTTTCAAAGACTTTTTTTGAAAAATAAATTTGCTTGGTTTGAATTCTATAAAAGTGGGTCACAACTTAATAACCATGGGAAAATGGGGGTCCCAGGGTGAGACCACATGAGCACCCCTGGCTTGTACAGATACAGTGACATTCTCAGTTTTTTTTGTTTTTGCTCTTAATTTTTGTGCCATAAGTATCAAATAAAAACAGTAAAGCTTGAAAAATTTTAGTTTATGTGTAAAGAGCGTACAATATCTGAAATATTCCTTTTATCAAATAACTGATAAAAAATCATGATAATTTATTTTTTAAATGCACTGTATACCAGTACATGTATATAACCATAAAATATTCTTTCTGTTCTATTATTATACTTGGTGCTACATTATTATTATTATTAGTAGTAGTAGTAGTAGTAGTAGTAGTAGTATTAAGCATTTTTATTTGCATTGATTGTGTAATATGTGTAATACAGTGTAGCAAAAACCAAGCAAAATCTAGTGAGGTGAACTTGGGGAAAATAATGCAAAAATACAAATATAACTGTAAAGTTACAGTCAAGTTCAGGATCAGTCCATTAGTCATTTGATGAAAGTGTGATGCTTTTACCCTGTGGTGACACATGGGGGATTGGCTGTACAGGAAGATGGCAGCTGGCATGAAGGACGGCGGATGGCGGTCCTCGTTACAGCACAGCCAGATCAGTCACTTAATGAATGCGCTCCACTGTTTGAACAGGAGGCCCTGAGGATCGGAGGTGTTTTACAAAATGCACAAAAGAGTTTCCTGCAAAGGAATGTGGTAAAAAAAAAAAAATTACAAGTATTCGCATTGCGCTGGTGGATCATAACCAAGTAGTAAGCAGGGCTTCAAAATGCAAAAAGAAGAAACAGGAGCAAGAGACAAAAAAATGTAGAGTAGGCAATTTATTGAAAACTGCATGTAAACTCAAACAGGCTGTACATCAGCTGACCAAAAGCTTAAGACCATAGCCCAAAAAAAAGAAAACAGAACGTACAGCATAAAAGTGAAGGAAATCAGTAGGAAGCAGTAGTGAGTAGCCACAGCGTTGTTTTTAATGACTTCAAAAATTCTTTTAGGCATGCTTGATGTGAGTGTTTCCAGGAGGCTGGTGGGAACATTGCTCCATGTGGTGAAGATGGCTTCACGAAGGGCATCGACGGTACTCCATTCTCAACGCAGGTAAAATTTTTGGGGTCTACCGCCTGACTTTTTCATCCCATAATCCCCCAGGATCTTTTAAGAAATTTAAAATGACTGTATTACTTCGTCCAACATAGGCGGCGATGGTTTTTTGTGAGAGGCCTTTCTTGTACAGGTCAACAATCCTGCCACGTTCAAAGACAGAAAGCCTTTTTGCCTTTGCCATCAGGAGGGCATGACAGTGTGAAGGCCTGACAGAAAGTGACATGAAAGAAAGATTTTTGTGCAGATTCTGCCTATTAAAGGCTTAACTTCAAGACAAGGCAAAAGTCTGACCACACTAGACTTTCGCTCTCAGATTCTACATTCGTTTTCTGCTCCGACACCCTACAGGAGATCAGTAAAGTCATGCAATCATCCGGCTGATCACGTCGACATTAGAGTGGATGTGATGTCCTGCTGCTTATTTCCAGTATCTAAAATGGGGAATGGCATGTGGTAATTCTTTGAAATTTCAGTATGGTGTCAGGTGCTTACATCCAAGATTTTCTTTTTGCATATGCAAACTTTCAACAGCCATAAAGGCATGGATCCATCACAGAAAGGCAGAAATCTCCCCTCTGACTTTAACATCAATAAATCAGCAAGCGAGGCAGCCAAAATTTGCAGCTTTTCATCTTTATTGGCTAAGGCTTTCCTCACTTACTTGGTACAAGATATCTTTTTTATTATTCCAGTTGCTGATGCAGACAGGTGGACCTGTCAAGTGGAGGTGAGTCGTTGACACACTTCTGTAACATTTCTGCCAGAGAACCCCGGCAATATCTGAGCGTGTTGAGAGATGGGAGCCAGTCCTCCGGCAGTACCTGATCTGTCACCTCCCTGCTGCCTCACAATCCTACTACACTTCAAACAGCATGAAAACCTCCGGCAACTGCAGGTCAATTATTGTCAGTCGGTCAACACCAGAGCTCAGATTATTTCACAGACAACTCCTGGGAATGATAATCAGTGCTCCTGGCTGACAGCAGACGCTGCCTCAAATTATTAAAAAGACCAGAATAACTCCTGGGGGTTTGTTGAGAAAAGAAATGTTATGCCATTTATTGCAGTGGTCTTTTTACGCTGCCACATCAAATTATTCCTCTTCCTGCATGCACTAGCACACCAAACCTTATAGAGAAAAACTGTGTCAATATTCTTGTGAGCAGGAGGTGTCTGCTATTATATTCAAACACAGACCAGTCCCTGTGGTGCTCTCACAGGGATAGATTTGTTCAGACCTGCACAAGTCGTGTTAAGGTAAGATACTCTAAAACGAGATCCACTTAATTGACTCCCGTAGGGAGAGACTGGATGTGGATGCCGGGACAAAAGAGTCAGCTAGAGAAAATGAGTGAAAAGGCAATTGAGAATATAAATATTTATGGATCTGTGTGATGTATATAAAAGTTTCCCATTTAAAACAAACCTAAAAATGATGGTATCTGGCAGGCTGCAGTTTAAACATTTACACAACATGAGAAAGCAGAGAAAAACTGTGAGGTATGAAAAAATGTATTCTGTCTTTTTTAATAACGAAAAGCTCCATTAAATCTGAGCAGCCTTTCTCATATGTACAGGGCGACTGTACATCAGTGTTTCGTCGACGAAAATTGTGATGAAAAAATATTCGCCAATGACCCTTTTTTTCATTATGGAGACGAGACGAGCTAGAAATAGATCTTTGATAATAACTATGACGAAATATGTTTTGTGTTTTCGTTGATGAGACGAAAATTAAGGACATTCAAATAAGGCAGATTTACAACGGTTGGCTCATCTCTGTCAGAACGTGTATGTAGTTTGCATTCCTGTCATTGGTCGAAATTTAGTGTGATCACTTCACGTTTACCCTCATGACATAAATAAGAGATTTGATATATGGACAGATTTTGCTTTCAGTGTATCAGAAAACAATAATATCGCCCTGTGGTTTTAAGTTACACGGGAAGAACACTAGCCACCTTGAAAGACACCTGAAGGCGCAGTTTCTATGTAGATTTTGTCAACTTAAACTAGTAAGAATTTGAATGACTAAAATGTGACTAAAAACTAATATGCATTTTAGTCAAAGACTAAAACTAAGACTAAAACAAAATCGGCTCTCAAAATTAACACTGCTGTACATAAGTTGTACATAAACTGAATTCAGTGCATACATACTGACTCCAGCAGAGTCTTCATGTATTCAAAAGCAAAAACGGAGACCGAGCTGAGACGAGAGGAGACGAGTCAATTGAAAGTGATTTTAGCTTTAATATTTGCTTTCTTATTTGTGTTCTGCTGGAACTGTATTTCTGGTCAGTTATATTTGTGTTTGATTGGACTTTGTTAAGAAGACTTTTTCGCGTTGATTTACCATTACAAATAAAAGTAATTTTTACAGCACAAATAAAAGTGGAACCATCCATATTTAAATTAGTTTTTGCTTTCATGTTGCTATTCATATTGCCACCAGGATCTATTTTTCACTAATGAAATGTTACAGCACAGGACTGTTGAATGAAAACTTAAAGAGGATCTGGTTTGCCCCAGTCCCTCCTCCTAGGTAACAGAACAAATTAACTAAGAGTGGTTCATCTTCAGCATTTGAGTTTCATTTCACCTAAGAGTTAGTTCACAGCCTACGTTACTGAAGATTTACAGTATAATTTCAGCTTTCCCGTATAAGTCTGAATGCACTGTTCGCTGCAACCTTAATATTCACATAATCAAAAATACCATAATACCAGTCAGTTCAGAGAGTACTAATTATACCTTTCTCATTATTATCATCATCTTCTGGCGTTACTTTCACTCTCAGACCACAAGTGTTTTAGTATGACTGTGGTACATTTGAAAGCCAGAGAGGTCCACTTATTCACTCCACAACTCCATCAGTTCCTCCGTTTCACTGTCCAGGAGAGCTAAGGCACAATCTTGTGCCCCCTTCCATGTTTACTTCCTTGTTAACTTCCTGTTTGATACTGGAGAGAGAGAGCACACGTGTTATCATTGATCACGTCATTGAACTTCACTGTTTGAGCCAAGACTGAGCCAATAAATAATATTAAACAAATATGATTTTATGGAAAGGTCAAGATGAAAAAAAGACTTAAGACAGCTCAAAGTAAAATTTATCACGTGCTTGAGAATGAACAGCCTTTCAACACATTAGCTAAGCCTCTTCTACCCTACCATTTATACAGTGAGTTCAGGAATGGGGACCCTTGTTTTTCTTACAGTCTTGATTAGTGAACAAGTAGGACTACCAGTTTTTGAAATTGAAAACTGAAATGAAAGGATTCAACCTCCATCCATCATCTATGTATCAGTGCTTATCCTGTACAGAATGGCAGTAACCTATCCCCACATGACAAGGCAAAGGGTGTACCCTGGTACACCTCGCTAAGGCCTCTATCAAACTGTAGAAATTTCCAACATTTATTCTGGCGACTGGGTCGTAGATGAAAATTATTTTAAAGATGCAAAGTCACATGCCTTGCCTTGACCTACACACCCTGACCTCCTGCCTTTAAGCTACTATATGTGAGATTTTGCGCTAGATATCGAAGTAACACGCTCCACTCGCAATGCCCAGTCCCCTATGTGTTATCAGGTGTAACACTTACAGCACTCCCAGAGAAGAAGAGCCAATGAATAAATGTTCCCCTTCGCTGGTCGATAATGTCAATTGGCAACGTAAGTACACAAAGTATGGAAGAAAAATGTATGTTTTTGCTTTTATTGGAATTATAGTTGGAACATTGGTTTTTAGATTACAGTTTTTACTGTTAGAGTATTTCTTCTATGTGCTGAATGACATAAATCTATGAATATGCAAGTTTTATTGCTATGCTAGGTATCCAGCTAAGTGCAGCTAACACAGCTTTCCTGTTTTCCTAACTTGTAATATGAAAAAGTATATGACAAAGTTGTAGTCACTCCTAGAGCACAATGTTAGTGTTTTACCATTGTTATTGCAAATTGGAAACCCCCTTTTATTCACTGCTGTGTAGATTTTGATGCCACCTCTGAGCCCCCAGCCAGCCTACAGCATCCACCTCAGGTGGTCAGAGCCAGCGATCTCGTGGAGAGGAACGCGGGGACGTGGGATTAGGGTTACCAGAGGCCAAGCAGCCTGAAGCGTGAGGCCCTGTAGTTAGTGAGGCAGCATTGAGAGGCGACCCAGGTTTGTATCTGTGATATTTATATTGTATAGTTATAGATGACAAACCATCTACACAATATATCGACCTAAAAACCTATGTTATATTTATGTAAATGGACAAGCACTACAAAAAATCTCCAAATCTTACCATATTTGTGTCTCTTTGTATCCAAAATATGTCAGTACATGAAATATCACCATCCCTTAACAAGAAACTTGAAAACAGCCACTAAGGGTCACAAGGGTCACAGTATTTCTAGTGCCAGTCCCAAGCTCGGATGAATGATGAGGGTTGGTTCAGGAAGGGCGTCCGGCGTAAAAATTGAGCAAAATCAAACATGCAAATCACAAAAACGAATTTCATACTGGATCGGTTGGGGCCCCTGGTTAACAACGACCACCACCAGTGTTGTTGATAAAAAAGGGTACCAGCGGAAATTGGGCTACTGTTAGAAAAAATACAAGAGGAAGGAAACGCATTAGATATGGGGATGGTTTGGATGTGTGCGGAGGAGCGACAGCAAATATATTGTTAGATGGAGCTACAAGGCTATAGGCAAAGAGGAAGACCTAAACGGAGGTTCAGGGATGTGGTGAGAGATGATATGAAGATAGTTGGTGTGAGAGAAGAAGATGCAGAGGACAGGAAAAGATTGAGAACGACTATTCATTGTGGCTGTCAGGGTCCCCTAGTGTAAAGTGTTTGTCTGTTAGGGTCAGTCAGTGTTTCCCCTTTTGTTTTGAAATCCCTATGTGTCTATTCCCCACTTCCTGTCTAGGCTTGTCCCCCAGGTGTGTCTGATTATTCCCTCTCCCTAATGTGTCCCACCTGTGTCCAATTGTCTAGCTCTCCCTCGTGTATTTAACCCCCGTGTTCCCTTCCTCCTGTGCCAGATTGTCTTGTCTACCTAGCGAGCATTCCAGCGTTTAGTCCTTGTAAGTCTCCTTGTGTCCAATCTCTATTCCGTGTTCCGATTGCCGAGTTTTCCTTATCCTTATCTGTACCTTTGCATAATTGAATTCCTGGTTTTGACCTTCATTATTAAAACGAGTACCGATTTAGAAAGCTCCCTGTGTGTCTCTGCATTATTGGATCCCCCAGACCTGGTACCTGATTGTGGCGACTCCTAGAAAAACCTAGGTAAAACCTGATAGAGGAAGCTTAACAAACAACTTGCTTTTAGATAAATACATCTTGTTTCAAATGGGTTAGATATAACTGTCAGCAAAAAAAAAAAATCTGCCCATGGTTTTAGTTTTTCACAGTTAAGTTTTTAACTTTATTATATACAGAAAAGACGTGATGTGAGATAAGCCAAGTTTTTGCAGAGAATTATCTGATTCTTGCTGATAATGTAACCTATAATCTGTCCAAAAATAGAACCCTGATGGACCGTCGTCTTTTTTTCCTGTTCATGGTTCATAGAGGCTGCTCCAGTAGAAGATTTTGTTGGAGTGAGGTTAGCTTGGGAGAGGACTTTTGGACTGCCAGCCAGGGCTGATTTTAAGATCTCTCTGAGATCAGCAGCATTTCATGTCCTATACGTTCACAAAATTCACGGTGATGTGTATCATCAGGGTATCAAAAGCCTAACAGTGATTCCATCTGGTAAAGGCACCCACACTTTTTACACAATTTACTACTATTATTAAAATCACTCCTCTTTAGAGTTAATAAAATAATCTTTATGTGGAAAATAAGGTTATTTACCTTTACATACATTATATGACACAAGTTTTCTGTGCAGTTGCAAAAAGATGTCATGATATGCAAATCTTTGCTTTTTAATCAATGGTTTCATAAAGAAAAACATTTACCAATCATTTATCATGTTTGTTTATAGCATTGCAGACAGACATCCATAAAGTGTATTGTAGTGTTAAGTGTATAGTGTATGGATGAATGGATGAATGTCTGTAAGAGTAGGTGAATCAGGGGATTATAATTTGCAACACTGAACTTTTGACAGTCCAGTAGCTTCCTCCAAATGGGAAGGGGTCAAAGAAACCGTGTCCAGGGGGGTGCTGGACAGGAGGAAGAAGGCCCGAGGGCTTGTGCAACAGGTGTGCATCAGTCAGTTGACTTGCAGAATAATTGATGACAGAATGAATGTATTATTTGTATTTACAGTACTGTATATAATCTATAATACTCCCCAATTCACACAAGATGTGAAACATGTTATTCATTTCATACCAAAATCTTCTCTGAGTTGTTTTTCAGTAAGCCCTCTTGTCATCTCTGCACTGGGTCCTCATTTTTGGCATCCTGGAGGCCTAAATCCCGAATGAGTGGCCACACTGAAAATGGTGGTGGTGACGACCAAATGTGGTGTTGGCGTCGGAGGATCTGTGATGTAAAACAGCGAGTTTAAATCCTTTACATCCACACTTAGCATTAATCAATACTACTGTTTTTTCCCTCCTCCAATCATCAAAATAAGAATGAGGAAAAGCTGCCGGCAGCTGAGCTGAGGATTAGGATTCATTGTATTCCTCATGCTGCACTGAGAAAAGTGTGAGAAATGAGACGCAGCATATGTAGGATTATTGCAACCTGCCATGGTGTAAAAGACACTCAGATGTGATGTTTTGAAGAGTGTGAAGATGTGAAGCCCTGGTAATATTATTATATATTGATGT